>CAUHTR010000567.1:0-119308 GCA_959609185.1 Schmidtea polychroa | reverse complement strand
AGGGGGGGGGGGGGTGGGGGTAAAAAGTTTTTTTACCAAGTAGACAATTTTTTTAAGAGGGACAAGAGTTGAAAAAATGCATGTGCATAATAAATATTTAGAGCATTATACAAAATAGGACTTTTCTTTTCGTTTATTTACAAAATAGAACACTTTTTTCTTTAATTTACAAAATAGAATACTTTTTTTAAAACTAGAACGTCAGTTAATATTGAAAGTTTTTAATATAAATAAGATGATTTGAAATCATTGATTTTCAGATTATAATTAATAACATTAAAAAAACATTGTTTAGTAGTATGTAGTAAGGACTCCAGCGCACTTTCAAGTTCATGGAATATCAAGATCAAATATAGACCAATCGAATCATTTATTTTTTAAATTAACATTTTATTTAATTACTTATTTTTAATTTTTTCTTTTAATTTTATTAATTAATTATTTTATTATGTTTTATTTTAATTTATTACATTTAATTAATTTATTAGTTTATTAATATTTTATTTTAATTACTTACGCTATTTAATTATTATTATTATTATTATTATTATTATTATTATTATTATTATTATTATTTTTTTTTAAATTTTTTTTTTTAAATTTTTTTTTAATTTAAATTTTATTTAATTACTTCTATTTATTTTTTTTTCTTTTTTAATTTTCTTAATTAATTATTTTATTATGTTTTTATTTTAGTTACTTACTTTAGTTAATTTTTAATTTATTACATTTAATTAATTAATTAGTTTATTAATATTTTATTTTAATTATTATTATTATTATTTATTGTATTTATTTATTATTATTTTTTATTTATTTTTATTATTATTTTTTTCACTAAAAGAAAAAAATCATTAATATTAGATTAGAGAATAAAAAATTATTCACTTATATAAGTTAAATTAAAAGTTTAAATTACAAACATTTGAAAAGTTACCTGCTTATATATTACACATGATTAAATTCTGACCAATCAAAATCAAGGAAGGGGTAGGCAAAATAAATATATTCTGACCAATCAAAATCAAGGAAGGGTAGGAAAAATAAATGCATTACGTTGCAGTATTTTAAATATATTTTAAAACACATTTTGATGCTAAAGTTGACTTATTTAACATTTTCATAATAATTTAATAAAAAATAATGTGATGAACCCACAAAGTAATATCATTTTTCATCAAATTGCAAAACAGTAATAACGTTTTCATAAAATTTTAACAAAGTAATAACATATTTCAGATAAATTTTCAACAGTTGTAAAATATTTAAGCAAATTGTAACAAGATTAGAAAATATTACAACAAAGTAGTAACATATTTCAGAAAATTTCAACAAAGTTGTAAAATATTTCTCAAATTGTAACTAAAATAATAAAAATATTGCAACAAAGTAATAAAATAATGATGGTAATTGGGACAAATCAATACATTATTTCGAAGACGGACAACAAATTAAAAAGAATATTGTAATAAATTGTGAAGTCTTTCAGTAAATTACAACAAAGTAATAACATATTTCGGAAATATTTCACCAGATGTAAAATATTTAAGCAAATTGTTATAAGATTATAAAAATATTGCAACAAAGTAATAAAATAATACAACATTTTAAACTCTAGATCAATCCATTTTATAGAAATTTAAATTTTATCACTATAATATATGAATAAATATCCAAGGAAATTACGTTAACGTACAATAAATACAAATTTATCGTAAAAACATGTGTGTATTATACACAAAACAAGATACATAGTTTTTAACCAATTATAATTATAGAAAATTAAATTTTATCTATATATTATATGAATAAAATCCTAAGAAAATTACGTTAACTGTATGAAAAATACAAATTTATTGTAAAAACATGTGTGTATTACACACAAAACAAGATACATAAATTTTAATCAAGCTATTTTATAGAAAATTAAATTTTATCTATATAATATATGAATAAAAATCCTAAGAAAATTACGTTAACCGAGCGAAAAATACAAATTTATCGTAAAAACATGTGTGTATTACACACAAAGCGACAAACTAAAAATGTAATTGCGCCATTTTGTAGAGAATTAAATTCTGCCTATACATTGTTACACTTAAATTCCAATCGGACAAAGAGAAAAGAGACAAAGAGGTGAAAAAGAGAGAGAAAAAACAGTAGAGTAGGGTAATGTGTGGAGCCGGGAACAAAGGCATATGACGTCATCGATGATGTCACAAAGACGTATGACGTCATACCCCCAGAGGAGGGGTATTTTTTTATTTTTTTAAAATTTTTTTTAAAAATTTTTTTTTAAAAATTTTTAAAAATTTTAAATATATTTAAAATTTAAAATACTGCAACGTAATATATTTAATAATTAAAATACCGCAACGTAATATATTTAATAATTAAAATACCGCAACGTAATATATTTAAAATACCGCAACGTAATATATTTAAAACACCGCAACGTAATACATTTAAAATACCGCAACGTAATATATTTAAAATACCGCAACGTAATATATTTAAAATACCGCAACGTAATATATTTAAAATACCGCAACGTAATATATTTAATAATTAAAATACCGCAACGTAATATATTTAAAATACCGCAACGTAATATATTTAAAATACCGCAACGCAATATATTTAATAATTAAAATACCGCAACGTAATATATTTAAAACACCGCAACGTAATATATTTAAAATACCGCAACGTAATATATTTAATAATTAAAATACCGCAACGTAATATATTTAAAATACCGCAACGCAATATATTTAATAATTAAAATACCGCAACGTAATATATTTAAAACACCGCAACGTAATATATTTAAAATACCGCAACGTAATATATTAATTAATTAAAATACCGCAACGTAATATATTTAATAATTAAAATACCGCAACGTAATATATTTAAAACACCGCAACGTAATATATTTAATAATTAAAATACCGCAACGTAATATATTTAAACACCGCAACGTAATATATTTAATAATTAAAATACCGCGACGTAATATATTTAAAACACCGCAACGTAATATATTTAAAATACCGCAACGCAATATATTTAAAATACCGCAACGTAATATATTTAAAACACCGCAACGTAATATATTTAAAATTTAAAATACCGCAACGTAATATATTTAAAATTTATAATACCGCAACGTAATATATTTAATAATTAAAATACCGCAACGTAATATATTTAAAACACCGCAACGTAATATATTTAATAATTAAAATACCGCAACGTAATATATTTAAAACCGCAACGTAATATATTTAATAATTAAAATACCGCAACGTAATATATTTAAAATACCGCAACGTAATATATTTAATAATTAAAACACCGCAACGTAATATATTTAATAATTAAAACACCGCAACGTAATATATTTAAAATACCGCAACGTAATATATTTAATAATTAAAATACCGCAACGTAATATATTTAAAATTTATAATACCGCAACGTAATATATTTAAAATTTAAAATACCGCAACGTAAAATACCGCTTGATTAAAAATTATGTCTCGTATGTTGTGTGTAATACACACACACGTGTTTTTACCATAAATTTGTATTTTTCATACAGTTAACATAATTTTCTTAGGATTTTATTCATATAATATATAGATAAAATTTAATTTTCTATAATTATAATTGGTTAAAAACTATGTATCTTGTTTTGTGTATAATACACACATGTTTTTACGATAAATTTGTATTTATTGTACGTTAACGTAATTTCCTTGGATATTTATTCATATATTATAGTGATAAAATTTAAATTTCTATAAAATGGATTGATTCTAGAGTTTAAAATGTTGTATTATTTTATTACTTTGTTGCAATATTTTTATAATCTTATAACAATTTGCTTAAATATTTTACATCTGGTGAAATATTTCCGAAATATGTTATTACTTTGTTGTAATTTACTGAAAGACTTCACAATTTATTACAATATTCTTTTTAATTTGTTGTCCGTCTTCGAAATAATGTATTGATTTGTCCCAATTACCATCATTATTTTATTACTTTGTTGCAATATTTTTATTATTTTAGTTACAATTTGAGAAATATTTTACAACTTTGTTGAAATTTTCTGAAATATGTTACTACTTTGTTGTAATATTTTCTAATCTTGTTACAATTTGCTTAAATATTTTACAACTGTTGAAAATTTATCTGAAATATGTTATTACTTTGTTAAAATTTTATGAAAACGTTATTACTGTTTTGCAATTTGATGAAAAATGATATTACTTTGTGGGTTCATCACATTATTTTTTATTAAATTATTATGAAAATGTTAAATAAGTCAACTTTAGCATCAAAATGTGTTTTAAAATATATTTAAAATACCGCAACGTAATGCATTTATTTTTCCTACCCTTCCTTGATTTTGATTGGTCAGAATATATTTATTTTTCCTACCCCTTCCTTGATTTTGATTGGTCAGAATTTAATCATGTGTAATATATAAGCAGTAACTTTTCAAATGTTTGTAATTTAAACTTTTAATTTAACTTATATAAGTGAATAATTTTTTATTCTCTATCTAATATTAATGATTATTTTCTTTTAGTGAACGGATGCAGTTTATATAAATTTTGTATTGCCGAAAGTCATGAAGATGTGGAGAACTGTAAATCAGTTACATCATCATATTTCAAGATAAATGACTCTACCTTATCGGGTTACATATGTCCGGAATGTCTCATTATATCACCAGGTAGGTGGTTAATGTTTGTACGACAACACGGACACCATCTTAGAAGATTCGAAGAAACGAAGAGCTGGATGATCACTAAAAGTAATACTCTTTCTATTATTAACAATTAGTAATTTTTTATAGTACAAGCGAAAATGAACACATCATACGATCCTAAGCAGATTAAAGAATATGTTACAAGTTATGTTATTTAAGTTGTTTAATATTAATTATAAATATAGTTATAAATATAGACAAAACTCTGGCACCACAAAACGAAGGTCAATATTTTACGGAGATGGAGACTCTAACATACAATTGTGTCCACGTCGGGAGTCTGACTTAAATGGTTCTCGTGTTGAATTGACAAGCGATGTATCTGCAATTAATTCTCCTGACATTGTTGTTCCAGATTGTCTCATCAAAGAAATAGAAGATCATATTCAACGAATGGGTACAGTAAAAATCCAATTTGGACTTTGTGCAGAGTTTATCAAAGAGGATGGTGAAATTAAAAAATGGTGTTTGTCGAATAAAGCAATTACAATGTCATCTTCATTTATTAATGATGGAATTGAAAAATTAAAAGAAAAGTTGGAGAAATACACTCAACAAAGTAGTGGGTGGAGAATTCATAAAATATTAGAAGTTACTATGATTTTAACTAAATTATCAGACATAATACATGTATCTGGTAAGTTTATTTACATTATTATATATATAAATCAAGATATTTACTTAGGTTCAAGTTACATTAAAACGCCAAATTACCTGAAAAACTGCCAGGCTTTAGTTAATGTTCAAAATAATGATCAATTCTGCTTTTTATATAGCATACTGGCCGTATTACATTATGATGACATACGTCGGGATAGAGAAAGAACAACAAAATATAACTTAAGTGGTAATATATATATATATATATATATATATATATTATATATATATATATATATATATATATATATATATATATATATATATATATATATATATCTAGCGATCAATGTTCTCAAATATAATAAAGATCCAATTAAACAAAAAACTAATGATATTTTCAAGAATCCGTTCGTTGACTTGGTATATAGAAGTACTTCGACGGGATCTCAGATATATCTCTTATTGATTGAAGGTAATATTTCCTTTAATCATTAAAAATATTAACTAAATTTTAGAATTAAATTATCATTTTTTGGCTGTAACTAATCTCGATCGAGTAGAAGGAGTCAGAATCCAATCACATTGGTGTCATACGTGTCTTCATGGGTTTCAAAAACGTCCTGCTTTTGAAAGACATATAGGTCTTTGTAGGAAGAATGTTGAGCGGACGACTCTATACTCAATGCCAGAGAATAAATATATCGAATTTAAAGACTGGAGTAAAACTATAAAACAGCAGTTTGTTGTCTACACGGACTTTGAATCAATATTACCTCTAGATGACAAGCACTTCCAAAAACATGAGCCGATTGCATCTAAATTTGTGCTTCTTCATCAAGGTTGTCCGATTCGAAATGAAACATTTGTTGGGAAAAACTGTATCATTCAGTTTATACAAGCATTGGATGATATAGCTACAGACATAGTTTATCCGTGGTATAAAATTAATGGATCGAAGGAAATGATGGAACTCACTTGGGAACAGCAGGAAGAATTTACGAATCAAACTCATTGCTACCTTTGTAAAAAGATTATCAATATGCCTGTTCGGGATCATGATCATTTTACCGGTCAATATCTCGGAGCAGCGTGTCAAGATTGTAATTTGGCTAGAAGAATCAATCCGTCTTTACCTGTTGTATTTCACAATCTTCGTGGATATGACATTCATCATATATATTAAAATATGCAATTGGAAAATTCCCCGATTGGAATTTAAATGTTATTCCTCAATCAACAGAAAAGTTTCTCACACTTACAGCGACATCGAAAGGCAGAAGAATTAGATTCATTGATTCTTTACAATTTTTAAATAGCAGCTTGGCAAATTTATCAAAAAATTTACCATGTCTTCCACTGACCTCAGATGTTTTCGAATCACAAATGATGACTTGTAAAACCATTTTTCCTTATGATATGGCTACATCAATGGATGTTTTACAGTCAATAACAGAATTACCACTGATTTGGGAGGGAGTTAGTGAAGAAGATTATATACATGCAAATCGAATCTGGCAACAATAAAACTGTGAGACACTGCTAGATTACATGCTAGTATATCTCAAGCTGGATGTTTTTCTGTTGGCCGATGTTTTTGAAGCTTTCAGAGAAAAAACCTTTGACGAAGATGGACTTGAGGCTCTATCGTTTGTTTCCATACCCGGAGTAAGTTGGGCATCAGCTATTAAACAGTTACCTGAACCGGTAGAACTTATTCAAGATCCAGAGCTTTACCGTTTATTTGAAGCTGGTATTCGTGGTGGAATGACATTTATCAACAAACATCATGTTGAAGCTGATGAATCAACACAAATGTCATACCTAGATGTTAATAATTTATATGGATGGGCGCTGTCGCAAAAACTTCCTGTTGGTGAATTTAGATGGATAAATGATCAGACTGAAATGAATGGTATTGTTGAAAGATGTACAAATGGGGATGAGTTTGATGGAGATCGTGGATATGTTCTAGAGGTTGACATCGTCATTCCTGATAGTATACAAGATAAGCTAGATGATTTACCTATAGCTCCTGAGCTTTGTTATCCACCTGGTAGTAAAGTTGAAAAGCTGTTGTTAACTCATGAGCCTAAGAAAAACTATGTAGTTAATGGTAGAATTTTGACAGAGTGGTTGAGTTACGGCGCAAAAGTCACAAAAGTTAATCGTGCTGTAGAATTCAAGCAAGTAGCTATTTTCAAAGGCTATATTGATTACAATACTCAAATGAGAGCAGCTAGTACAGATTCATTTCAGCGAGATTATTATAAGTTAAAGAACAATAGTTTATACGGTAAAACCGTGGAAAACCTTAAGAAACGTATAAATTTGAGATTATGCAGCAAAAGCAAAAGATTGATAACTTATTGTAGTAATCCTATGTTTCGTCGTAGCATCAAGATTGCGGATGATCTCATTGCTGTTATACTTGATAAGGAAATGGTGTGTTTAGATAGACCAATGTATATTGGACAAACCGTACTTGATTTATCTAAACTTCGCATGTACCAGTTTCAATATAAAGAACTACAGAGTTATAGAGAAGAATTCAATTGTCAAATTAATATCGAAACCGGTGACACAGATTCCTTCTTTTTAGAGTGTAAAAATGTTGATTTACGCTTACAACTGTATCCAAAAATGATTGCCGATGGGCTCCTAGATACTTCAAATTATCCAGTGACTGATCCATTGTTCTCAGATAAAATTTGTTCGGTAATCGGGAAATTCAAGGATGAGAATATAGGAAATCAATATAAAGAATGGGTGTTTCTTCGACCCAAGTGCTACTCACTCCAAGGCGATAAAAACACTCTAAAAGCCAAAGGAATAAGTCTTACAAATTCTAATATCACCCATGAAGCCTATAAAAAAGTGTATACTGATGGTGGAACAGTGAGCATCCAACAAAAGAGAATAGGAAGTGTTAATCATCAGTTGTATACTTTCATTACAGAAAAACGAGCTCTCCAATGTTTGGATGATAAAAGGTATTGGTTCAATTCTAATGAAAGCTATGCCTACGGTCACTATAAGATTCGTCAAATGCATATTGCAACTGCTATGTCTAGAAATGAATGCAAATCGAAACAAGCACTTTAACAATTAAATTTATGTGAATAATAAAATATATATTGTGAATTATTTGACTTAGTTAATTAAAATGTGTTTTATCATTTAATTATTCATTTGTCCAATTAATTTAGATAATTAGTTTCAAGTAAGAAATATTATTTTCGTGTTTATTTTATTTATTTATTTATTTTTTCCGAAAAAGTAATATCCGGTTTATCTAAAATTAACTCAGCGTTTTATTTTATAATAAATTAAATAATTTCTAATTAAAATTTTATTCAAATTGAAATATTACTGTTATAATTTACGCTCTTGTTAGAATATAATGTAAATGTAAAATTTAAAAAAAAAATAATAAAAATAAATAAAAAATAATAAAAATAAATAAAAAATAATAATAAATAAATAAAATAAATAATAATAATAATAATTAAAATAAAATATTAATAAACTAATTAATTAATTAAATGTAATAAATTAAAATAAAACATAATAAAATAATTAATTAATAAAATTAAAAAGAAAAAATTAAAAAGTAATTAAATAAAATGTTAATTTAAAAAATAAATGATTCGAATGGTCTATATTTGATCTTGATATTCCATGAACTTGAAAGTGCGCTGGAGTCCTTACTACATACATTTGTTTTATTAATTTTTTATGACTTGGGTTTTTCCAACATTGTTTGAGTGCATCTATTAAAATGTGTTTAAATTAATCGAAAAATAGAATAGTTTGGGAAAGTCAAGTAGGGGCAAGTGCCAAAAATTAGCGACATTCAGCTTTCTAAAGTAAATCTTGAGGAAGCATAAAATCGAAACAGTACCTAGTTCAACACAATTTTTTCGTATACACTATATAACATTCAAGACTGTAATATTCATTGCTTTCATCAGTTGCAATCATAAGGCGATCAATGGCTTCCTTAATCAATCTTTCTACAAACCCTTTAAATATCCATTTTTATTCAAAGAGAAACAAGATTATACCTACTTTTGCTATAACATTTGTAATCAAACTAATTACATCGAAAGACTTCATATAGTCAAAAGGATCTATGGGCCGTGTTGTTATATTTTGTTGATTTTACTTTAAATATAATAAAAATATGATTAAGGATTTGATTCTTAGATCGTGGTCATTTTCTTTAAAATAAAAATGAATATCCAAAGGGTTTGTAGAAAGATTGGCTAAAGAAGCCATTGGTCGTCTTTTGATTGCGCCGACGAAAACAATAAAATTGGAGTTCATGTAGTGATAGTAAACTTTTAAAGTCACATTTTAAAAAGTCGAGAGCCTTTTAATTATTTATTGGTCACCATCTTTATTCTTTCGGGCTTGTTTTAATTTTCTTTTTAGGCGATTTCTGTGTTCTATTTTAATCAATTTGTATCGTGTGCCACTGCTTGCTTTTATTATTTTATTAATTATGTATTAATTTTTAATTAATTGCTTTTCGATTTATTCGTGGTTTAATTGATGTTTATTCATAATTTAAATGGCTACTTGCGGTATATGCTTTATGGTTCAGGACTCGACTTACTTTATCTGGTCTCCTTTCTATTACTTTCTATTACATTCAAAAATCGAAAAATATCGAAGTGACTTAAGGGAAGAAAATTTATTCAATCACATAAAAAAATTTCTCGAAATAATTAGTGGACGAAAACATTTTAGAAGATCTTTAAAAATCTGTATTTAAATAAAAATATAATAAATCTTATCATTTTGAGAATAAATCATAAATTCCCTGAAATTCATAATAAATACTATGGTTTAATTTAATTTAAAATACTTTTAAAAACTTTAAAAATATAACTTTTAACTTACTATCTGCGCATAATTTGTGTCTTTATCTCACATAATTTATGGACTTGGATGCAATTCATGGAACAATATCACTTAATATAAAAATAGAGATGCAAAATTAACTGCCTTTATTACATTAAATAAGAATCAATCAATCACCCTAAGGAAGAAGTTAAATTTTATTTGATATTTGTTAAAATTCGGCTTTAGATTCTGACTCCTCACAGGGCATTTGTGTTATTTGTGCATTTGTGTATTTGGTTGTAATTGTTAGAAAAGTAGAAAAATATTGATGTGTTAAATACTCAATAAATAGAAAATTTTACATATCATTTTTTTCGTTAGTAAAAGTTTACAGTACAGCGTAGCGTATATTTATATTGTTTATGTCTAAATCAGTCTCCTCAAACACGCGGCCCGCGAAGACTTTTTAATAAATTACCAAAAAAAGTTTATAATTTGAAATTCAAATTAATTAAATAACAAGAATTGCATACCGCAATTAAAAATCAAGTTTTTTAATTAATTTTTTTTTAATTAAAGGCATGACTTCAATATTTTTAATTAATGCTTATTAAAGAAAAACTTTAGAAATTATAATATTTTTAGTTTAAAATTTGACTCAAACAAAGCATCATCAAAGGTTATAATAAAAAACTTTGATCATTGTTGTAAATTAACGAATTATCCGTATTCAATAATTTTTACTCAATTTTTTTCAACTGTTCCAAACAAAAGAAATAATATATAAAATGACTCCGAAAAAGAAATCAAAATGGATGTTGAGTTGGAAACTGATATGGTGGCATTAAAAAGAAAAATTGTGGATGAAAACAGAAAGTTTCAAGACAAGTGGGAAGATATTAATTTTTTTATTGAAACAAAGAACCGAATTCAGTGTCTTATTTGTCAGCAAACAATTGCAGTAGCAAAAGAGTTCAATCTTACTCGCCACTATAACACACTTCATGGCAACAAATTCAACAAATTCCATGGAAAATTAAGAGAAGAGAAAATTATTCATTTTAAATCATCATTTGAAAACAAACAAGTTTGTTCTCCAAGTACAATAAAATTCAATGAAGATTCTGTCAAGCTATGTTCTATGTGAAATGATAGCAAAAGCTTCCAAATCTCTTACAGAAGACATTTTGTCAAAGAATGCATGGTACAAGCCTGCGAAATAATGTACCCTGAAAAGAAGAAAGTGTTTGAGAGAATAAGTCTATCTGCTAATACTGTTTCTGCTCGAATTTATGAGTTAGCAGATGACACAAAAAACAACTTGTCAATATCGCTAAAACATTTGAAGGATATTCTTTGCTATTGATGAGAACACAGATACAACTGACACAGCCCAATGTGCAGTCTTCATTAGAGGTGTTGACAAACATTTAATGATTACTGTGAATTGCTAGAATTAATACCTTTGAAGGACAAAATCACAGGAAAAGATATTTTTCAAAAGCTTGAAGAGTGTATTGATAAAGCTGAGCTACCTTGGTCAAAATTAGTTAATATTGCAACAGATGGTGCTCCAGCGATGATTTCAGAAAAAGTCGGAGTTGTTGGTCTACTTAAAAACAAATTTCAAATCCTCAGTCCTCACGGCAACAACTTTACCAGCATTCATTTCATTTTGCATCAAGAAGCTCAGTGTGGAAAAAAATATTAAGATGAAAGAAGTAATGGAAATTGTGGTAAAAACAGTTAATTTTATTAGATTAAGAAGTTTAAACCACCGAAAAATTTCTTCTTTTCTTCTTACCAATGAAAGCCAACATGGTGAGATAAGGTGGCTCAGTCATGGAAAGGTTTTAAGAAGATCTTTTGGATGAGATCGACTCATTCATGAAAATAAAAAACAAAGAAAAATGAAAATAAAACTCACAGACTCAAGTTTCATCAGCAATCTTGCTTTTCTAACTGATATTACAGATCACTTGAATAATCTGAATACAAAACTCCAAGGAAAAGATTTGATCATAACTCAAATGTATGATTACATCAAATCATTCAAAATCAAGCTGAACTTGTGGAACAAACAAATTTTCAATGGTAACTACATTCATTTTCAAACATTCAATTCACTGAAAAAGATTGAACCCAATTGCTTGATCGTCCATTCAGGTATTCTTAACGAACTCCTTCAAAAGCTTGAGACACAATTTAAAGATTTTAAAATGCTTGAACCATAGTTCCAACTTTTTTCAACACCATTTGCTGTTGATGTTGAATCCGTGGAAGACGAAATTCAGATGGAATTAAGGGAGCTTCAGTGTGATTCCATTTTAAAACAAAAATACATAATTATAATTCTTGAGTTTTATTCATATATCCAACAAGAAAGATTTCCATGGTTGCATTCTCAGGCAGATTATTTCAATGTTTGGAAGCACCTATCTTTGTGAACAATTTTTTTCATTGATGAAATTCAACAAATTTTCAACAAGAACAAAGTTAAGTGACGAACATTTACAAGCTACACAAAGACTGGCCACATCTCAAAAGATTGTTCCTAATATTGATGCTCTTGTGGGGGCTAAACGTTGCCAACTAAGTAGCCAGAAATAAAAAGAATATATTTGACGCTTTGTTTATATAATTTTGTGTTACATTTTTATGTTCATAATAATGTTTTTTTCCTATTTCTAATAAATTGCAATTATGATACATTCTCAACTATTTATTTTCAAAAAAGAATTATGTTGCTAGTCTAATGCGGCCCGCAGGCCAGTTTGAGTTTGAGACCCCTAGTCTAAATGCTTAAAATATTTACACTATTATTGAAAAAATAACGCAGTATTTGTAAAGAACGATGTTTGTACTTGTTTTAACATGCAACCAATGCAATATAGCAATGAATATATGCATGGAAAAACATTATCTATTAATGATGGAATCTGCTTCATGAGTATGTTTTTATTAATCATAGTAGTCATGTAATAGACGGTATTGAAAGACATATTTTGAGAAATAATAAAACATATTTAAATAAAATTATTAACAGCAAGCAGCTCTATACTGATATTTTTGTGGATTTTTATTCAACTTTGTGCGGGTGGATCCTATCACAAGATACGGAAAAATTTTATTTTATACTATAATTTATAATAAATGCAATAATATAAACCAATGAAATTATAATGAGAAAATAAATCAAATTTTAGTTCTACTAAAAATTTGTGAGACCTTTACCAAACTAATTCCAGTTCTGTGGATTGTATAGTTTTATACCTAGTCGATGCTGATATTTCCGACACCAAATCCCAACCACGTACCAGGAAACACATGTTTTTATCACTTCTCGTTGGAAACATTTCACCTGAAAGACATTGAAAAACAGCTTCCCAACTTTGTCGGAAACTCGATTATCGACTTCCTTTAAGCAAAGATAAAATCTAGATAATTGGGATAACACTTATAGAATCGAAAACAATAATAGGTACTCATCATCGCATCCGCACGACATCAAAGTATGTGAAAATTTGTTTTTAAAATTCCATTTGATTTCTCCAGACGTGATAAACATTTTACATCGGTCATGCTCGTGGCAACATTTGTCAGTCTCGATTTCTTCACCAAAATCTGATTCATTTTGAGCAATGTTTCCTTAAATTAAATTATGTAACTTTTTTATTTATATTTGTGACAATTATTACCTGGACCACACCATTTTGTGCCAGGATATATTTTCTGAAGAATGCTTCTCTTTAACCTCTTTAAAGTTTGTGAAGACTCGTAAATTGTGTCTGTTTGTTTTAATGTTCTAATGGGTAGATAAATAATGGTTCAAGAATATAAAAAAAATAAAATATTAAAAAAAAATGATATTTAAACAAAATGACAACAACTTATCATTTGCAGAAACCCTCATTTTGTGCTAGTTCAACTGCAATCCTAATAACGCTAGGGCAGTGTTACGTAAACTTTTTTGCTTCACGCCACACTAAATTGAAAAATAAATTTTGTGGCACACCTTTCTCCGTTGCACATCCTTTGGCATAGGTCATAATAAATATTTTTGCAATTTCGAAAAAATAACTTAACCCTACACTGCATATTGTATCACTGGTGATACACAATTATCTTATTAGAATAAAAACTGTCTCGCTCTTGTTCTCGGTAAATGTTCTCTCATATTACATTGTATTGGCTATATTTGCAATATAATACAAAAAAACCGTAATGTAATTCTCAATAGTTTTGTATTACCAAATCAATTTTTAAAACGTCTTACAGTTTAAGTGAAAGTGTACAAAGTATCAAATATAAAAAGTCATGCAGTGTAGGGTTAAATAAGTAATTGGTGAAATATTTTTATTCAATGGAAGCAAACAATTTTATTTCAATGATATTTGCGAGCAAGCATTTCGTGGAATACAATTTCGATAGTGTCCGTTAAAATTCAATATTTACTGATTTTAAAATTTCAAAAAATTATTATCAAATTACAAAGAACAGCAATGTTAAATATTTGACAAATGCTTCGCGGCACACCATTTGCGTAACACTGCGCTAGGCATTGAATTATACCTTTCACTCTTTTGTGATAAAAACTTTAGGACTTGTAATTGAATTTTGTTAATATAAAATATCTTGAACTGATGAAGAGTAATAAATGTAAAGGAAATTCAGTAAAACTTGTAGTTTTCATGTAGTTTTCTACAAATATTAGCGTACAGTGAACCCAGGGGGCGTGAGTAACACATAAAAGGGGAAATAAAATATCTGATTTATCTTATTCATTATGTATGCTGACAGTAATCACGCGAGAATATTATATATTTATTTATTCATTCTCGATAAAGTCCAAACTTTAAATCGGATGATGTCTACGGTCAAAGTTTTACCATAAAAATTAGATAGATTCAATTTTAGACATCTTACTTGTTATTTTTATTTAATAGAACTTTTCTATACTTAACCCTTCATAAACATTTGTATTCCTAGTCTTGCAATATGTTGAATATTTAGTCAATACATTTTTCGCAGTAAAAGAGAATATCAATAAAAATATTTTTCTGTTCTTTTACACAAATCTCATTGAAATATTCTTTATACATCTTTCGATTTAATTGTGTTTTTTAGTTCAAAATTGTTGAATTAAAGCCAACCAGATGAATGTCACAATAATTCAGTGAATAAAACAATAAAGAATAATTCAAGCCTTTTGCTGCGAATAATGTATTTAATGAAAATATTTTCAACTATAAGGTAGTCCTTGTCAATTCCCTGAATAGTAACTTCAATATTAGAGGTAACACCAATTGAGAAAATGTTAAAAACCAATAAAAATGTTTAAACATACATGGCAATGATTTAATTATAAGATAACGCCAATCAAACCTTCTTTTCACGATTAATTTCGACAGTTTTCCTGTCGTCATCAGGTGGGATATAATACTCATTAAATTAAGGATTTTAAACAAATTTAATTATATATAAAATGAAAAAAATTTATGTTTGATTGGCGTTATCTTACAATAAAAATGTGTTACTTTCTTTTATTTGCTAATTTTTTGGTAAGGTACTTTTTGAAGAAAAGTTTTGTCGGTCATTTCTTTGACGGATATCTTTACCCTATCGACAAATCGAAGGTTTTCATTTCATGAATTCAATTTTTAAAATGACAAAGGTTGCATTTAAAATGGATTTTACTAAGCTTATATCATAGTGAAATATTTGGTAATGGTGACAGCCATGGTCAATTAGAGCAAATTGGAGGATCAGGTCAAGCAACATGCGTGGTCTCCTGTATAATGAAAAATTGAAATATTGTTCTGTTTTGCCAAAAAAATTTATTAAAGTAAAACATATATAAAAAAACTAAAACAAAATTTAATGAAAAATTTAAAATAGCGCTTTTTGAGCCTTTGTTTGCGAACTTATTAATTCAGAATTGTCCACAATTATACACACAAAAAACACTAACAAATTGTTAAAAACAATAATTTCAAGTTACCAAATTTCACCTACTAAATACTTAATAAACTTTTATTACACTAATTTGAACTCATGTAACAACTCAAAGTTTACTATTTTATATAAAAATTTGAAAATTTTAATTTTAAGAATTTTTTTTGGTATCCTACGTAAGTGTGAAATAAAATTTTTAATCGTTTTGTGTAGTTTCAAATAGTGTTGTTTGAAGACCTCCTGAATTAAGATGCCTATGTCAAAAGACTCTCATGAAACCCCTCCCATTTTTCCGACTATTCAAATATCCTTAAATGGAAGATATTAACAAACTTAAAGGTTAAAAAAATTTTGTTTTTACATATTTTCTCTATCCATATTTTTAATAAGGTATATAAATATATAAATGGTACCTTTCTGGAATTGAATTGAACATTTGACCAGATTTTATCAACCATTCTTTCAATGAAAGATTTTCAATGGAATTGCTTGCATCATTGATTGAAGTAAAGGTAATCTTTGATCTAGACATATTTTTAGATAAGTCTTCATTTTGTTTGTTGTGTTGAATTGAAATAGATTTGGATAAACGAGAATTGTCGATAATAATTATACAGAATATGGTTAAGGAATGATAAAGCATCATTATATGTATTGGCAAGAGATGCGATGGCACTTTTGAACAGTTTGATCAACTGTAGATGATTTTCACGGTCAAATTAGTAACGCGTCACAAGTTTGTCACTTCCATGTTTATTGAAATGATAAACACAAACTTATTTGTGGGTTGACAAAATAAAATAAAATCGTTTATGTCATCCACCTAAATGAATGATAATTACAATTATTATTGCTATTTTTAAGATTTTTATCTAAATTTCTTTGACAGTTTTATGCATTCTTTTATATAGTCTAATCTGGAAAGTTTATAAGGTTGTAATGATGGAGCGTTTTCGCCATATTTATGGAAAGATGTGTCCAAATGCAACTGGTAACAGAGTTTTAACAACATCAAATATTCATAAGATAAAGTTAAATAATTTTAGATCAAAATTGAAAAATAATGGCCCTTTTGTTGAAACACAAATAAAATATTTTACCTCAATTATTTACCTCAATTCATTATTGAATATGAAAACTATTTTAAAGTAATTTATGTTAAATTTAAATATAAAATTATTCAAAATATTGAAAAATTACAATTTCGATATAAAAAATAAAATAAATGTTCCACCGTCACTTTTGTCCAGGGATTTTGAACATTCTTTTAACCACGGATAATTTTAAAAATCCAGAAAATCCTATTAATTATAGATCTTGAATGTGAGAAAATTTATAATCGGAATGAAAAAATAATTATTTCCGGAAATTTGTACAGAAAAGATTCAATGTGTGAGAAAAAGAATGAAGGATTTCTTTCAGACCCCTTACCCTCATAAAATTATTTTTAGAAAGGGGAGGAGATTTTTTTTTAAATTTTATTTTAATGAAGTGATTAATTTAATTATTTGTTTAAATGAAATAAAGTATTTTTAACATTTATTTTTTAAATTAATTTTTATAATTATTATTTTTACAATTATTATTATTGATTTTTGGTTGAGTGTCAATCTGAAACTCAAACTATATTCAGAGGGTTTTTTAGTCTCGACTAAAAAACCTAAAAATAAATTTACCTTAACAAGCCCATTCTTCATTACTAATTTTGAAATCTCAATAAAAATGTAGTGTAATTATTTTGAATGAGAAATTTTTGAATAGAAAAAATAAGGTAATATAATAAAATTTTGTTCTCAATCTTTTTGTACAGGATTTTGTGGTTTCATTAAAAACACGTGTAATTTATTTTAATGGAGAATTTAGGTCACTGAAATGCATGAATAAAGAAATTAAAATATAAGTAAATTTAGTCAAATAAGAGTTTCTGTACTCAAAAATATTTAATAAAATCTAGTGAAAGTAAATTTTAATAAGATTTCAATGTGGAAACTTTTAACATAAAGTTTATAATGTCAACAATCGACTTTTAATTAAATAATATTTAAATTTTCAAAATTAAAAGGATAATAGAATAAAGTTTATCAAATTCTAATTATAATTTGTTCAGCAACTGTTTTCAAAATGGAAAATAATAATTAAATGTTTCAATAAAATAATATGAATTAGTGAATAAAACTTGAAATAAATTTGAATGTACAATGACTGTGGTTTAAAATGCATAACATTTAAAATGTAGTTAAATATTAGAAAAGCAGAATTTCACTGATAATATTTTTAAAAATCTGCGAAAATTAAAATTTTTTGAAATAAAACAAGGTCTCATAAGTAAACAATCGACTTGAAATGAAATGAAAATGAAATTTTTAAAGTAAATATTAAAAGTTTTAACATAAATTAGATGACATTAAATAATAATTTTATCTGGGAATTTGAATATAATTTTTCAAAATGAAATAACAAATATTAATTCATTTATAAGAAAACGCCAGTCAAACATTCTTTTCACGATACATTTCGACAGTTTTCTTGTCATCATCAGGTAGGATATAATAACTATATAAATTAAGGATTTTTAAACAAATTTGTTGTATTAATTATATAAAAAAAGAAATTTTTAATAAAAACATTTCATTTTAAAAATTATAATTAAAATAATATATTATTTTTTTAAATTTTAACATTTAGAATTTAAGTTAATAATTTATTAATTATTTAATTTAACAACAACAATCAATACATACAATATACAAAAATTATTTAAAAACAATTAAAACACAATTATTCACAGCATTCTGCATATTATTTTGAGATTCACTGACTTTATCAATAACGCCTCACAAATTACACGTTCCCAATAATTATCAAAATTTTTTAATAAAATTTTAAAATCAGACATACCTATTTTACTCTTACAGCCCCTATTTTAATTACTAATATTGGTCAAAGCCTTCGGTCTATAATGCTCTCGAGCTCGAAAACAGAGATGACGGGAAGTCTCTCCAATATATGTGGCATTACACCCATTACATGTAAAATTATAAACGAGATCAAAACATGATTCGGCCGGAGTTTTAGACTTATTCATAAAAATATTTCGTACTTTCCATGAAGTTGATACTATTCTATAGTTTAAATTCCCTAACTGCTTTCTTATCTTCACTTTATAATCCTTAAAACCTTCTGAGTACGGCAATCATAACACAAATTTAGACTCGTCATCCGTACTCACACTATTTAATTTATTTAACTCATCAGATTTACACAACTCAACAAAATGACACCCAGATTTTCTCAAACATGGATCCTTTGCATTTTTAATAAATTTGTCAACAGTCACTTACTATAATTAATAAAAATGATTTTGAATAACCGTTCTTCATTAACATTTCAACCAATTTGTCAACACTTTTTACTGAATTTTCAAAAGTAGAAGACAAAGACCATGAGCGATAAATCAACCCCTTCACCATATTTTTTTATACTTAAATTCACAAAACCCTTTGTATGAAGTATAGAGACCAGTATCAGTTGGTTTTCCATAAATCTCTGCCCATAGTGTTTCTCTTTGCTTTGTATTAACAGATTCAAGAAAGCAAGTGATGATTTATTCTTCGTTTCACATGCGAATACAATGTTTTATGTTTACTATTCATATAATGCAAAAATGGCTCAATATGGCTCTGATTTTCAAATACATAAAAAATATCATCCATCCCATGATGTATATGTGAATAAACTTAATGATGTTTTAAATGCTCCTCAGTTCGTGAAAGTAGAGATTTCTCGGAAAAGTGGATTACAGCCTCCTCTTAAGGATGAGAATTTGTTAAAAGAGATACTGAATAAATTAATTAAAAATAAGCTAATTGATGAAGTGTTGTTTAAATTTATTCGACCAATGGAGTCACCAGACCTGTTTTATCTATGGTTGGCACTTCCCAGTATAAAATAACCAAATGTTTGAATGGATTATTAAAATCATTAATACAATCAGAATTATTTATTATTTAATAGTTTGTAATAGTTTTTATCTAATGTGTTTTTACTTTTGGCTCTTAACTCTGTATTCATATCTATATAATTTTTAGAAATAGGAGATTATTTAAACCTTACTGTCCTATTTACACGTGTAACTTTAACATCAAGAACCAAGTATAATTTCAATAACCTCCAATGAATCAAATAATTCATTTTTGTATAATGGGTTAATAATAATTTTACTACCTTTGACCTAATTGGTTTCAATTTTTCAGCAGCAGCAGGGAAATCATCCAGCTTGTCATGAAGCTTTATTACAATTGCATACTTTACAATAGCATATTTTAAGAATATTGGGAAAAGATTTGGATTTTACAAATTAAATAAACTTTATTTTTACCCTTAAAAAGTTTAAGCTATCTTTAGAACAAAACAATTTATGATTGAGTTCAACACGCATAAGTTTTATTCTGGGTATCCTTTTGGTTACAATCACATTGTATAATTTATATTAGTTATTATGTCTTGTCAACAAATTTGATCATATTTGTCATCAATATTTTTCTAATTTTAACATATGATAATATATAATTTCTATAAAAATACAAACGCTGCAATAAATTATTTGTATAATTTATAATATAAATTTTATATAATCTATTCTAGAAAATTATTTATTTGCAATGTTAAATATATAAACCATTTGTTTAAATAATTATTTATTGAAATTTAAACTCTTAAAAGATGATGTTTATTTTTTATGACTTATTATATTAAATAATTTTAATTTAATAATTTTATTTCTGATTAAAATGCATTTATTCCTGAGGCATGTAAAAAATATTCATTCGGTATTGTTTGATAAGTATTTACTATTAACTAATACATTTATTTGTGGATTTGGAGCTGGTGTATCTGACATTACCGCTCAAAAATTAGAAAATTTGATTATAGAAAGTAGATATTTACATTTTTTGGATATTATATTTTTTTAAAGAAAAATTCCATGGTATTGATTGGAATAGAACAATGAAATTTAGTGGCATGGCATTCATGATGGGACCTGCAGTTCATTTTTGGTACAGATGGTTGGACAAAGTTATTCCTGGAAATTCTATAAAAATTGTTTGCACCAAAAGTTTTATTGATGGTTTCAGTTTCTCACCTGCCTATATATGTTCTTTTTATTTGATTGAAAACTATTTCAATAAAGAGGAGAATAAGTCTCGTTCTATAGGATTAAATATTAACGGATTTAGATATTGGGTTATTGAGACGGTCCTCGCATCGCCTCTTCAGATTTTTAATTTCAGGTTACAGCTCTTCAATTTTTTAAAATTTAATTTCTTATTAATAAATGATAAAATATTTCTAATAAATCGTTGAAAGAATTAATAAAAATTAGAATAGATTAAATTTAATAAATTTTTTGTTTTTTGCAAATTGTTGAATTAAAAATCTATATTTGAATATATATGAAAATTATTATTTTATTGATTTGTTTTATATTTTCAAAAATTAATTATTGTTAATAACCGGAACAATATTTACGGATAGGAAACGTTTTCAGGTTTCTGCCATTGAAATATCGGGTCGTATTCGATAATTTTGTCAGTTACTGGTTTGATACCGCTTTCGCTTATTTTTTCAACAAAGATGATTGCTGATCAGTGATAAATTTGAATTTTTTAATAAATTTTATTTTTTGTAATTTGTTATTCGTGAATTAGTTCCATATGAATGATTCTGAAGACTGAAACCGTGTGGGCATGTCTGATATTTGCTGGTTATAGGCGATTAACAAGTGGTATACTTTGATATCTATATGTAGGTCCATATGAATGATTCTTACCGCAGAAACTGTTGGAATGTTTGGTATTTGTTGGTTATAGGCGAGCGACAAGTGGTATACTCAATATATGTACTTTGATACTTATTTAACTAGCGCAGAGGTTTTTAAACTTATGGTAATGAAGTAACACTTTGTTATTTCAATTTTTTTGCGGAACAACTGGGGTCCTTTCAGCTAAGTACCGACCGAGAACGAAGGTGCAATATTTATGGTTCGTGTTATGGGGGCCCACAACGCGAGAATTTTTTTGAAAAAATAACCGTGAAATTGCAATTTCAATGTAAAAATGAAACTAAATTGAATTCTGAAAAAGCATATATTTCTGAATTGATTGAAAAATACAATAAAAATACAGATAAATTAATAATGTTATTAATAATATTTGACTTGAATAATTTTAATGGGATATTTGAGCCTGGTGATTTGTAAAACTAGTAGCAATGTCTGGTCTTATGTGCGAGATTGCTATACGCATTTCTTTTTGCCTTTCACGTTTCATTGTATTGATGCTGGTTAATGTTGAAAATTGTAATAAAAATGTGTTAGGGGAAATTTGTTAATTCGGAAAATTTCATTTTGAGAGAACGGTCTGTTGATAACGTAATAAATTCTTCCTCGTCTCTTATCGAAAAATAATGATAATTTGATCGGTTGGCTGCGGCAAATGGATTTCTAAATAATTCTAAATGTAATAATAGGTATTATTTCATCGGCATTGTGATATTGAATTTAGACTGAAGAAAACATGTCTATTGTTCTTTTTTGAATTAAGCATGTTCTCTAAAACGAATTTTTTTTTTGAAATGTTGACAGCTTATCAGAAGATGTTAAAATATTTTAGTTTTTATATTAACTTCGTTGATGTTTGTATGTGCTACGCAAATTGTGTCAGGCCAAATTAACATACTTTTCGTGATCGAATTGAGCTGAAATATTGCAAGTAGATTCGTTTTCGAGAACACTGAATGATATCAAAATTTCAGATCGATCCGATCACGGAAAGTGGGTTGATTTAAAAACTATTGATTTGTCAAATCTAATGTTATTTCCTTATTTCAATATAAATTCTTATAAAGATGTGAGCCCCATGAATCAATATGAGTTATCGCGCATATATTGATTTTTAAGTGCAAAATGTGCAAAACTTACTCAGAGGTCTTCCGACATCATACTGTCTCTTTAGTGTTCCAAGCAGTATGTCCCATCCAGTCGGTCTATTTTCTCTCGGAGTAGTCTGATCTCTTCCGCCTGCTTCTTTTTTACTGTGTTTTTATCGGCGCAGGAATAACAGGACTTAATCGGGGTAGTCATGAGGCTAAGTGATAATCAAAAGAAGGTAAAAGGGTTTAAGACAAATAAGTTTCAGATTTCCATCTGAGTAATATCAAAAATAAAAACAAAACAATGCGGGTAATAGGTAATTATTTTGTGGCGAAAATCCTGGTCCGCTGCCGGTTGAGATTATGATTATTCAAAGTTATTATTATTGTTATTACTGAAACTAATTATCCAAGCAAATTTATGCTTTTATTTCATGTTTCGTGACTATGGATGATTTTCATGTGGAAGTTTATCTCATTTATAATGGAGTTTGTCGCATTACTGACTATGTACATCCCGGTTTAGGCGTTCTTATGATATTTGATTATAGAAAATCTTATTCTTTGTTCTGAATTGTTTATGGATTCAGTAAATTTTACTAATAACACTAGTTGGAATGAAGACATTTCGGATATTTCGATCGTTGATTTTCAAATTAGAAATATTATTCTAGCGTCTGGCTAAAGTATACTGTAGTAGAATGTTACATTTTTATTATTGTTATGAGTCAAAACAGATACCCTTAACGTCGTGAAACAAAAAGTTTTAAAAAACTATAGAGATAATTTACTATTGCTGGTTACTTAGGGGTGTCATTTTAAAGTTTAAATACGTTAGGGGTAATCATAGGTGTTCACTTGACTCTTTCCTAAGCACCTCCATGATATTGTACTTTAAACCATTGGTGTACCCATGGCGACGACCATGTTGGTACTGTACTCAAAGGCGAAAAAACAATGAGCAGGTGAGCTCTATTGCCCCCATTGTATTTTCTCTTCGGGTTCTAGAAGGCCGATAGAAGGTCTTACGTCATTATTCACTATGTATGCTGTTTTTAGATTATTTGTGGTCCTCAATTACGGGTATTGTCAATGTAATTGTTACACTATCCGAAATAACTAGTTGTGGTGTTGAAAAACTAGTTTTTTTCAAATGAATTTGTAATCAGTATTTATACTGATTTTGGATGCACATTCATGCGTTCTCTGCCACTATCCAATTAGAGTGCGAGAAATTTTGAATTAATTTTGCATACATGCATGAGTGTGTGCAATTATTTATTTATTTTAATTTCATTAATTTAATTATTTAATTTTTTATTAATTTTAATAATTTAATTTTATAAATTTTATAATTTAAATAATTTGAGTTATTTTAATTTTTATTAATTTAAACACTTTTATTCTTTAAATTTAATAAGTTACAATTCTAACCATTTAATTCTATAAACTTTACAATTTACATAATGTTAACTAATTTTATTATTTTGACGATTTAATTTTTATATCGTTTAAATCAGTGTTTCTCAAACTATGGGTCGCGAAAGAATTTTTGGTGGGTCGCGATGACTAGAATAACTAGAGTTAAATAGAGTTATTCTCATTAAATAAACATTTATTTTAAAATTAATCTTTGTCATGTGGGTCGCAATAAAATTTTTGGCATGAAATGTCAAAAATTTGGGTCGTGATCAAAAAAGTTTGAGAACCACTGGTTTAAATAAAGTTATGATGTCTTCAACTTCTAAATTCATAAAATCAATAAATATATAATAATGCAATTAAAATATATTTTCCAAAAAACGCTAAATCCAATATTATTAAAACAAACAACTTTCCATAACTCTCCCCTTCTTTAAGGAACTGCCCATCTCTTAAGCCATTCAATTCGTCTGAGTTTCTTTGTCGTCCCGTCACTCAATTCCACCTGGTGTTCTGACAAAAACTTTGATATGACAAAAGGACCTTCATACTGTAGTCCATCTTTGTCGCGATTTTGTGGTTCTTTCCGAACTAATACTTTCTCCCCCACCGTGAAACATCGATTCGTTCTCTTCTCTGTTTCCATCTCTTTCATTCGTTTAGCTGCTTTCTCACTGTTCTCTCTTACCAATCTATGTATCTCAACTGTATCCAATGTCGTCTGAGGCAATGTTGAATGAAGGTTAATCTTCCTCCCAAAAACAATTTCAAACGGAGAAAATCCCGTCGCGCTCTGTTGTGTCACGTTGATACAAAATTCTACTCGAGGAAGTAACTCCTCCCAATTTTGCTCTCCTAGTCCACCTGCTAATGATGTTGCCAGCAAGTCTCGGACTGTCCGTATTGTTCTCTCAACTAAACCGTTAGATTGATGCTGATATGGTGAACTGAACTGTTGCGTAATACCCAGTCTTCCTAGATTTGTTTTCATAAAACCACTATCGAAGTTCTTCCCTCTGTCTGACAGACAATTTCGCGGTTTTCCGAAACGGTATATCCACTTCTCCAATATGGCTTTGAAAATCGATCTCTCGTCTTGTCTCTCCAGTGCGGTCAGACTGACCATTTTGCTAAAACGATCAATGATAACTAGCATATACTTGTACACTCCACCATTCTTCATGTGTGCTATATCAATGACCAACTGCTCTAAAAATTCTGAACTTATTATCGGCAACAATCGTTCCTTTGTCTTCTCCTGCACTATTTTCCTTCTGCAGCATATCTCACATACTCTCAAACAGTTTTGTATAGTTTCTTGCATGTTTTGCCAAAAAAAAATGTTGCTCATATAGCTAATTAATTTCTTTACTCCAATGTGACACATTTCAGTATGTATTCCTTTAACTAACGTATTTGAGTAGTCTATCGGCACCAGGATGACATCTTTACCATTCTTCTCTAATAATAAAAACCCATCTTCTAATTTTATGTTGTTATGCAAATTGAAAGGAAATTTCTTTTTATTCAAGTCATTTTTTTCCTCTTCTCCCTGTAACACTCTTGTCATGTGAATGAAATCTACATCATCTTGTTGCTTTTCTAAGAGTTTTGTCATCGACTCAGTCTTCTGTAATGAGCTGATATGTCTTACTCTGGCTTTTTCTTCTTTTGCGTCTTCATGTGTAGTCTGGCATGGTGCACATAACATCCCTTTAATCCTTGATATTCCGTCCGCATTTCCATGTTCCTCTCCTTTCCTATATTGAAGATCGAAATCATATCCGGAAAGGTTGGCTAGCCAGGTTTGAAATTGCGGGCTTACTATATTCATTTCATGTTGAACAACTTTCGTAAACCCGAGATCAAAAGTTGAAGCCATAAAAATACCTTTGAACTTCCGTAGCAATATGTCTAACTGTTCATTCTTCCTGTCTCCAAGCATTAATAATGCTTTCTCTTCTCGTTGTGAGTCCACATATGTCCTCCCTACTTGTGACGCTTCAATATTGTCTACCTCTACCAGTCGAATACCAAATCTCTCCATTGTATCTACACCCCCAATGAAATCTGGACGTATATATTTGACGACTATAACATTAATAATTCTTTTTTTCCCATTCCAATCAGCTTCTATCGTCATTGCTCCTAGCGGTCTTTCCATTCCCGCCGAAAATACTCCACAAAGAGAAATTGTGCTCTGCTTCAACCTCGGTTTCCCAATCTTTGTCCAACTTTTTTCACTCATAACTGATACTGACGCTCCAGAGTCCCAAAGCATGTCAATCGCCGTCATGTTTATTACAATCTTACTCCACTTTCTTCTGTCTGTCGTCTCATACATCTTCTGCATCATGTCTTCATTTCGCTTCTTTCTACTGATTATTGTGTCGACCCCACTGACGAAATGAAAGCAATGGGATTGTCCTTGTTTTTTGGTTTATCCATTGATTTTTTTATCGTTTCTTCGTAATTACTGTATAAATCTTCTGTGAAATCACCATTATTTCTTTCGTGATCTTCTTCGTAAATACATGCCACTCTCTTCTGATATCCATTTCTATTTTTAAGCAAAAAACAATCTCTGAATCCATGACCTTCTTTTCCACAGATTAGACATTTGTCTTTCATAGGACATTCAAAACGCCGGTGCCCTTTTTCTCCACAACAAAAACACTGACCTGGTGTCAGTTTCACTGGATGAGGCGAATCTCTTCCTTTGCTGTCATTAAATAACCTTCTTGCAATATCTTTAAGCGATACTGTAGGTATTCTTCTCTCTGGTTCTCCTGTCTCATATCGTCCTCTATACCGCTCATTTTCATTCTTGTCTTCATTTACAATTGGTACAAACCGACCATTACCAGGTCTATTCCTCTCATGATAAATCTCTCAGTGTTCGTCGCGTTGATGTGCAATTGTCTTCACAATTGTTTTTTGGTCTCGTCTACCCTCGAATTTACCATTTTTCATCAATGATGCGTAAGAGTCTCTTCTTATGGCATCAATATTGAATTTATTGTCATTCGTCATCTCAATCTTCTCCTGAATTTTTGCCATATCCCTGGCATCTTCAAAACTTGTCACTTTCCCTGATAAGAATATTTCTTTTACTCTATCGTCTTTCGCTCTGTTTGAAATAATGTCTCGAACAATCTGTTCATCAGACATTCCAGAGCTAAATACACTTTTAACTAAACTTCTTACTCGTATTTCGAAGACTTGGAATCTTTCATTTCTCTCTTGCTGAATTTGAGCTAGTTCCACAATCTTGTTAGTAATGGTTTTCCTTACTGTAAAAGTTTCTATAAACCACTCTTTTGCCATTTCATCGGTCATCTTCGCTATTTTCGCCGCTTCCCATAACATCGATGCCGCATCTGTCAACAAAAGATCCAATGCGTCTACTAGACTTTGATCTTCTATTCTCAGCCATTCCATAATATCCTTTAGCCAAAGTTCGGCTTCAGATCCATCTTTTCCGTCAAACTTTCTTACATTAAAATTTAGCATCTCACGTGCTTGTTTTGACAAGGAATCTAACATATTCTTAGTTCCTTTCTTTTTTCCTATCGCATTGATTTCCTTGGCGTGGTCGCCAGTTATGATGTCTTCAACTTCTAAATTCATAAAATCAATAAATCAATAATAATGCAATTAAAATATATTTTCCAAAAAACGCTAAATCCAATATTATTAAAACAAACAACTTTCCATAACTAATAATTTTCAAATAATTCTATTTTACATTTTATTATTTTTCTATCGAAATTTTTAAGTGTTCAATTTTTTTGTTAAATTTATCTATCTCTTTATTCTCTTATACGGGGTTTATTGATTCTTAATGTGTTATGTAATTTACTTTATTTATTTTATATTAAACCTTGATCATAAATTTTTTCAACTTTGCGGTTTTTGTGTTAGGTATTTTCGATCGATTAAAACAAACTCTCAGTTCTTGGTTTTAGCCCAACACTATAGTAAATTATCGCTATAGTAAATCACAAAAAAAGAAAACTCATAAAAATTTAAAGTAATCAATAAGAAATTAAACTAAGGAAACAATAACAGAAATTTAAAAACTCGAGCTATCAAAAGGATTATAAAAAGAGAACCAGAAGCAGATAACATTCAAAATCCAAATACAATAAGACGATTCCGTATATCTATCGTCATGACCAAATAATTCTGATCAATCCCTGGCTAAACCACAATCAACCAAATACATTTAATTTGATTACAATATAAAAGAAAAAATCAATTTCGTACGCTATTGTTCTCAACTGTTCAATATCTATCCAAATACAACAAATTCCTTCGATCAACTTACTACCTACATAGCTTAGCCTGAACTAACAATATTCCGATTAAAACAGGTTGATTAATTGTCGATGCTCGCGTCTGTGTGCGCTTTGTACTGGTTTTGGAGGTTTTTGTGTGCGCACACAGACGCGGAAAAGTGAGATTATTATTTTTAAGTTTATTTGATCGAGGTGAGAATTTTGATTGTATCGGTTTTTTAGAGTGTTGGAGTTATGTTTTCTGGAATTGTGGTTTTAAAGAACTGATTTATAATTTTTTATAAGCCCTGATCTTTTTATTTTAATTTTAAATGTCTTAGAATTACATGTTTTAGTAACGTTTACGAATTTTTAAGCTCCATGATGTACCGGAGGCGTAAAGTACAGATTGAAACCACACGATTGGCAAAATTATTTACTGTACCTGAAAATAATTTTTAAATGATTGATAAGTTTTAAAATTGATAATTAATTAATAATTTTAAATTTTTTATAAAGTTTATTGAATAATTTAATTTGAATGAGTCAGTCCAACCTCAGTTCTTCATTCGTTTGTCAATCTGGAAATTGCCCAAATGTGGCCAAGACATATCCATGGAACAGAGGACAGGATTTAAAAAACCCACCTACAACCTATAAATCCAAAGAAATAGATAAGAAACCAGACGTCGGTGCGAATCCTTGGGTGTTTCCTTCTCCAATGCCTTTGGTTCGACATTCAGCTCAGAAGGACAATTCTAATCCGTTTGCGTTTAATGACATTTATTTCAGGGCTTCTCGATTTGCTTAATGGATTTTTTGATTTAATTCACTGAAAATTATTTAGACTTATATATTATATTATTCCAAGTCACAATTTAAAATATAATTTTAATTATTTTTATCTTAATTATTAATACGTAATAACTGATTACGCAATTGTGTCCAATTAAAAATTTTTTAGGTAAATTAGAACTAAAATGTCCGTAAGCGCTGAAAAATGGGAGATCCAGAAAATAATAATGTTGGTTTATTTGATGGTTTTATTGGCTCAGAAATGACATTTTTTCCCTAACTTTTGTTTAAGTACCTATTTCAATAATAAATAAATTTTATTTCATTATTTGTTGATTCGAACTTCCTGCGTTTTTTCTTAGTTTCCTTTGTTACAAGCCTGCTCCCTTTTGAATGCTCTAACAAAATTGTAATACACATTTAATATTTTTGATTAGTTACTCTGGAATGCACAGTACCGTTTGGGAACCAAGCAGTGTATCTATAATTTGGCAACGTCATGAGACCACTGGGAAGAAAGAGTAATATTGGGATAAAACACCCAAGCAACAGAAATCACTCAAGTAGTTCGGGAATGAGACGGAAATTTAAAATCCGATAACTTTTATTATAAGTTTAGCGGGAAATTATTTGGAAAATTTTTATTTCTTCGGAAAAAATTCTACAAGAATTTAATAGTATATTATATATATATATATATATATATATATATATATATATATATATATATATATATATATATATATATATATATATATATATATATATGTTAGGTTATATTATATTATGTGATCTACTTTTATTTAAAGATGTGGCAAAGATATCCTTGTCACGAAATGAAATTCAATTGCAAGATTAAAGCAGTTTACGCCAAAATTCAGATTCATCATGTTCTCTCAGTTGGTCAAGTTTATGAAGATTAAAAAGCCCGTTAGGGTTCAGATTAAGAAGTTGGGTCCAAACAGACATCCACTAAAGGTATGATGTAATCTTGTTTAAGATTCTAAACTTGAGTTTATAGTGTTACTATTGAGATATTATTTCCAAACTTGTACAGAAGCGCGTATGTGAAGCATAGGTGTCATAGATCCTGTCGGAAAAAAATGAGAGAACTGTCGATATTAGTGTTATCTCATCAGCTAAACAGGAAAATTATTCCTGAGACTGGTAACTTAGTGAATCCGGTTTCTGGATTGCAATATTACAGAAAATATTATTATCCAGAGTCATTGATGCATTTAGACATGAAAATCAAATTGAGTTAGCAGCTAAGACTTACTCTCTGAAGAATTGTTTTATTTTCTAAAGTTGCAGAAGTTTTGTGAACAGTAACTGATTTTAATGTTTTAGCGGTTATAATATGAATCATTTTGTTTATTAATTATTTAATTGTTTATTATTTATTTAAATTTTCCTTTGATAAGTTTAACCCTCTGAAGAAAATCACCTACAAAATTTTGAGCAGGGATTTACCTTTATTGTCTGAGTTTTTAACCGTTAGCCAATAGTTCAGAACTTGAGGGGAAATCGGTTTATAGTAGTGATTGCAAAGTATCCTAAAATGTAATTATCGATAATTCGATAAGGGTACTGAGCATATCAAACTAATGTGACTTAATCCATCACAAGATACAATGGAAGTTGAGAAGTAGTAAAATGAGGTAGTTTAAAGTATGTGAGCAATACATATATGGGGACAAAATATCTTGTCGGATAAAATTTGACTATATAATAAAAATAATAATAATATAATAATAATTATAATATTAATATACCTTTGCGACATGTTGAGTACCTTGAGGTAAATTTTAGGAGAGCTGAATTTTTTTACAGTCAATGTTATAGGATATATCAGTATTCGATGTTATTGTAGTCGATGTCTTTGACAGTCAATGTTTTAGAAATCTGTTTTTTCGTAGTAGAATTGGTAGTTTTGGTAAATGTAAATTGTAGCAAAGAAACTATTTATTCAGTTAATTTATATTATAGCAATTGAATTGTCAATCAAAATATAACACTGTCATAAATTATTGTGCTAACTTGCTACATTGAAATAAATTATTCAAATAAATTATATCAAATTTATTTATTTTTATAAATTCATTCATTTTATCAATAGTTATTAAATGGTTATAAAATCCCAATATGTCCAGTAAGCTCAACATTTTTGGTCCAAATCGTTATAGGCAGTGGCGTAGCTATGGTGGGGCGGGGGGCACCCCGGGCGGCACTTGCACTGGGGCGGCATATTCGCGATGAGATCGTCTGTATGGTTCTTAAACCTGAATGCACTAAAATAAATATATACGTATATATCCACGAATAGCAAGAGCTTAACAATAACTTATTTATTATTTTAAGAAATGTTGAATTTAAGAAACTTGCCAGTCATAAAAGGCTGCCCCTATAGATACAAATATTTTACCCTATCCGAAAATTTGGAGATCCGGTCTACATGCAGCTTCAGTGGCTATCAATTCGGTAACTTTTTTTGGAGTTTTGGATCGCCTTTACGTATTTTTTTCTTCCTCTACTCATTGATGGGACATTCTGATATCGGAGACTTCTCAAAGTCTCAAACGCGTAGTAGAAACTCGATGGAGTGCAAGGCCTAAAGCTGTGAGTGTCTTAAAAAATAATTTCTCAAACATTTTAAATTCTTTGGAAGATTTGACTAGCGAAGAAGAAAACACATGCACTAGATCAGAAGCTGGCGTACTACTTGGTGCGTTGCAATCATTTTCATTTTTGCGTTTCCTCGGTCTATGGGAATCAGTTCTGGTAGAAATTAATGAAACACAGAATTACCTCCAAACTAAAGGGATAAATAAACAAAATTGTGATATAAAACTTAAGGCTTTAAAGTCATTTTTAATAAATAATAGGAATAAGCTAGTGGAAATAATATATGCCAAGGAAATTTGTGCTGATTTAGGAATTATCATGGAGCGTCAGCGTCGGTGCAAAAAGAAAAAAAGAATGTTTGATGAAGGATCCAATGATGCTGAATTGCCGTATGAAACTGAATCTTGCCATATTATCAATAGAACATCAATTGACGGAGGAAGCAGACTTCGATGATGTTATTGATCACTTTGCTAGACGAAAAGCAAGAAGAGTAATTTCGTAGATTGTAGAATATAGTTTATGGGTATTAATGTTCTAAGACAATTAAAAAGTATCAGTTGATGATTGTTATATTATATTGTGTTTATTGTTATATTACATTAGTGTCCTTTTTTATTTTAATACCAATTTATATAAACAACTTCTGTATACAATATTTTTAGTTGTTGGCTAATTTTATAATTAATTTATTTTGTGTTTTTTACTCTGTAATGATATGTTAATTTTGTCTTGTTTTATACTATTTGATATATTGCATTCTATTGTATTATTAAAAATTTAATATAATGATAATTTGACAATGCTTAATTTATTATATGTTTTAATGTATTATAAAACACTTTGTTTAAATAAGAAAAAAATATTTCATACAAGAATAAATAATATGTATATGTGAAGGGTATGTAGCGTATTTGGAAGGGGAGGCAAAATGGGCCGTCTGTTTTGGAAAGTTTTTATTTTAAAAAATGTACAGGGGGCGCCAATTTTAAGGATCGCCTCATGCGGCACATACCCTAGCTACGCCACTGGTTATAGGCAAGCATATGTTGGGGTTATTAGATCGGTAATAAGTTATAAATTCAACAATTACGTCTCTGGCTCCAAGCATGTTTTATCAATGCAATTTGTAGATATTCAGTTAATAATAAAATTAAACTTTAAGAATTTCTATTGGTGTTTTAATAAACTAACTTTACTTGTATCTATTAAATATATTTGAATTGTCTTATGAGTTTGTGTTCATCTTCTTTAAATTTTTATTAATGATAATTATTAAAGTAAAATCAATTTAATGTCGTAAAATTAAAGTTATTAAATTACATTTGCTAAACTGATTTCAATTAAGTAGTTAATTATTATTTTAAAAAATCTCCTATTTCAATATGCTGTAAAATAATTTTTATTGATAATTATATAGCCGTATTATGAGAATCTTCGAATAATAATGAAATTAATGTAATGGAATGGGCTCAGAAAGCGATTCTTCTGATTTACTACAAGCTGGAAATGTCGTGAAAGATAGATGGAGAGTTATCAGGAAAATTGGTGGTGGAGGCTTTGGAGAAATATATGAGGCTTTTGATGAAGCAACTCAAGATCGGGTGGCATTAAAATTAGAGTCATCTCGTCAACCTAAACAAGTACTAAAGATGGAAGTTGCAGTTTTGAAAAAGATACAAGGAAGAGACCATTCTTGTAGATTTGTCGGATGCGGTCGAAATGATAGATTCAATTATTTAGTCATGTCACTACAAGTAAAATGTTGACTTGAATGTCTAGCTCTTACAATGCAATAGGGTCGCAATTTGGCTGAGTTACGACGAAATACTCCAAGAGGAATCTTTACAGTCTCGACAATGCTCAAATTAGGAAGGCAAATTTTAGATTCAATTGAAACGATCCACATGGTGGGATTCTTGCATCGAGACGTCAAGCCTTCGAATTTCGCTATGGGACGGTTACCTCAAACAGCGAGAACGGTTTACATTTTGGATTTCGGTCTGTCTCGGCAATATTTGAATGTCGACGATGAGGTCAGAACTCCTCGACCGATCGCTGGATTCCGAGGCACAGTTAGATATGCATCGACTAATGCTCACATGAACCGTGAAATGGGACGTCATGATGATTTGTGGTCAATGTTTTATATGCTCGTTGAGATGGTCACTGGTCAGCTGCCGTGGAGGAAATTGAAAGACAAAGAACAGGTAAATTTTTATTGGTTAATTTGTTTCAGGTTGGATTCAAATTACTGATTTTCAGTAATATTCTCAAAAGGTCAAATGAAAAAGAATTAGTCACTTATTTGAGTTCATTTGTACTGCATTTCTCCACATAATATTTCTACAATCAAAATTCTAAAAAAATATAATTTTAACACATTGTATGCGGGTACATTTTTTGGTGGAGTTGTACTGTAGCGGGGTTTTTTTTTGCACAAATTTAGTTTTTCAGTAAAATCTCAATAAATACTACCCGTACGGGACCCGCGCTCATGTAACAACGTCAAAATACGTACTAGTACGTGTCCCGTTATTATTTTTTTAATAAATATTAACTTCAATTTGAATTTCAACTCTTATTTTAAATAAACGTTTACGTATCTTCAGGGGCGGCTCAAGAAATTTTGTCCAAGCCTAGCGCCCTAAGCGAATTTTTATGAAGCGCCTACCTTAAAGAATGCCAACTGAAACATTATGTTTTAATAATTTAAATTTCTTAATTCAACGAGTAGGTATTTCATAATAAATTTTTTATTGAGTGAAATAAATAATTTGTCCATTTCAAAATATAATAATATATGCAGTTTCAAAATACATAAATAATAGTACAAAATAATATAGAAGTGACAATTGTGAAAGAGAAAAATTAAAGATATCATAATAAATAATTTTTTTATATGTTCGAGAAATAATTAAGAAAAATATTTTTGCGTCCTAGGCGGCCGCCTAATTCGCCTATATGGTAGAGCCGTCCCTGCGTATCTTCAATTCCTTTTTTGAGAAACTTTATGACATATTTATTGAAGCAGACTTATATTGAATATGTTTGTCTAGAGCCGTATTAATCCTTGGCATGGCCTCTAGGCTTCGAGTTTCGTTGGGCCTATTGACGTCCACCTGCGAATTTTACGCTACTTAAATATATTTTTATGATAATGGTCATTCTGGCATTTGTTTCTAAAATAAAATATTTGATGATAAATTTACAAAATGAAATAAAATAGATGCACTTAATAAGGACTGGAAGCTTAGTTAGTCCCCAATTCAGTAGCGAACTCCACTATGGTCTTCTTATTGTAATAGACATATACTTTTATGCAAAATATAGTTATGCGGTTTTGCCTATCTAAATACGAACGATTAAGGTTAAAAAATTAGTAAAAACTTGCTAAAAATGATTTAGAAAAGTAGAATTTTTTATTGTGAAATGTTTGTTAACACATTATTACCATAGTATGGTTTACGGTTATATCGGTCTCAAAGCTAATCAACTTTATGGATAATATGGCCCTCGGTTAACCCTTTCCGCTGTGTTTATTAATTGAAAACTTTATCATCATCAATGTTGAATTTATTAAGTTGTTACTGGACAGACAAAAATAACATTGAAACAAGCTAACAAAACGTATTATGCACTTGAATATTTTCAATTATTTTTATGATAATGGTCATTTGTTTCTAAAATTCAATAAAATTGACTCTTGGAAGCTTGTTATTTGTAAAAATTAAATAACTTTTAATTAAGGTTGGTCAAATTAAACAGTCGTTCGATCACACGATCTTGCTTCGCCATCTTCCGTCTGAATTCCGTTTGTTTTTGGAGCATGTTCAAAGCCTCACATACTTTGATTCTCCTGATTATACCATGCTCAGAAATCTTTTCGATGAATGTATGCTGAGAAAGCGAGTACATGAGAGTGATTTATTTGATTGGGAAACTGCTCCTTCCACAAATCAAGAAGAAGTCGATATAGGAAATACTCAACCCTATGTTGATGGAAGGCCGACCGGTAGTCAGGTATATGTTGGAACTGGTGGTCACGCGAGTCACCAAGGCCATCCAGTTACAATTGTACGATCCACAAAACAACCAAACCTGATCAACAAAAAGGTTTCGCTACCGAAACCAAACGAAGGTTTAATTGAAAATAAGAAAACTCATTTGGAAGTAGGAAATTATTTTTGAATGATAAAATTTACCGTCGATATTGTGAAGGATACTGGAATGACAAAGCAAGTAATATTCTCCAATCCTAAGTCACTGAGTAGAGGAGGCGGCAAGGTAGCTCCTAGTCAGAACACGCCTGCAGTGATCGAAGACAAGAACTGCACGTATGATAGCAATTTGGCTGGAGCAGAGAATGATAATTTCACTAATCGTTTGACTCTTTGTCGAAATGGTTTTACTCAATTATTAGATGAAAAATCCTATGATGACGGCCAATCGTTCAAAACCGGTTTCCAAACGTCAGCTTGCATCAACTGTGAACCTGCACCACCAGTAAATCGTTCAAATATAATGAAGACCAATGAAGATTTTGTTAAGGCTCCCACAGTTATTGAACGAAAGATTAATCAATCGGCCTTGAAAGTTTGCAATGAGATTCCTTTTAAAAGCATTGGTCGAGAAATACTGTAAAATTTTAATTATTTTTCTGAAATTTCTATAGCAATTATTTGAGTATTCATTCATTTTAATGTACAAATGTATGATGCAATCGATTTTGTATTACCTACGCAGGGGGTGAATTAGATTCATTTTTATTTATTATTTTTTGTCCTAAAGTTTAATAAATTTTATTTCACTTTTGCTTTAAGTTACTCTCAAATATTGATTATGATATTTACTTTTAACTGTATAACATAAATATTTGTTTTATTGTTGTTGTTATTATTATTATTATTATTATTATTATTATTATTATTATTATTATTATTATTATTATTATTATTATTATTATTATTATTATTATTATTATTATTATTATTATTATTGTTTTATAAGAACTTTATTTTCCAATTTCACCACTGACTTTTTTTCCATTGAATTTATTAAAAATAGAGATTGAAGACTATAAATCAATAATGTATCGATGTTTGTTGGTACTCACGAATTTTCGGTACTGAATTTTTTTCAAATGAATTTCACTTGAAAAAGTCAGTGTCGAAAATTCGTGAGTATCAAAAACATCGATACATTACTGATTTATAGTCTTCAATCTCTATTTTTATTATTATTGTTATTGTTATTAATAGTATTAAGTAGGTAAAGAAAGATTCAATCACTCATTCGGGATTAAATAATGTCTTTTCGAGATGGTTAGTTTTTGTGGTGAGCTCATCGTTAGTTCATTTTAGTTTCTCTAGTGTCAAAAAGTGTTCCTCGCACGTCAGGGATTTACGTTTTCTCGCTGGTAGATAAGAAGTGATTTTCTAAAATCAAAAGATTTGATAATTCTTACTCTTGAATTTCCTGATCAAACCACATCACACTGATCATGCTATCTACAAACAATTCAAAGATTTCATTCGTATCATTCAAGCAAAACAATGACGGAAAGTCATGGGATACAACAACGCACTTAACTATTAATTATTAAATATCTTTTAGAAAATTTCAATTAATTGTGCTAACGGTGAAATACTACGTATTACGTATTGTTAAATAAAAGAAAACAACGCAGAAAATACAAGGAAACTTTAATGAATTCATATTTCATGAGTCGACAGATTGAATAACTTCGGGATGAGAGGTATTAGACTCCTCTGACACGGTTATCTACAGACCTGATCAACTTCATTGGCATTAGATCGATTGTTGATAGGTGTCGCCTCATCGCCTGTTTAGTTTGTTGGCAGACACTAGATTCATTTCTGTATAAAATGTCTGTATACAGAGTTTCTTGTTGAATCCACCATGTCGGTGTGGTAAGTCGCTTATTCTTATTGGCCGTTTTGGGCTCCCGCACCACACGAGTTTGTATATTTCGGGACAAGTGATACCCTAGTATAGATTTTCTATATTGTCATTACTTCCAAATTGACGCGGTCTTCCTTGAGGGCTTTCTCTTGGGAAAAATATCTGATTACCAAACTATTCATAGGTAGTATCTGGGTTGATCTATCGTAAACGATACTCGTGTCTCAATAGTCCATTTAAGAGATTAGAATCAAATAATTTGAGTTGCGATTCATGTTTCGGAATTGCTGATGTCATAACCGGAGAAGCTCAACGTTTTATTACAAGATTGATTCATAGATTGGTGAATTTGAAATTGGTTTTTATTCGTTTGCTCCAAGTTAAATATAATAGATCACGGAGTAGTGGATAGATACTAGTAGATGTATTACTCCGAATGGACTTGCAGTTAGGAGTAAGCTAGGTCTCATGTGATTTTCGAAAACTATGTAGTACTACATTCGAGGTTGACATCATTCGTAATTTGATAAGATCAGATTCTTTACTGATGTTGAGTTCACAGAATTTCAACTCAATGATTTTATATAAATAACTAAGTTGACACTAGTTAATAAATGTTATTGATATTAGAAATACAAAATGGTAACCTGATAAAAATATTAGTTTCTCTCGTTTATTTTTGTATAATATAATGTATCTATATATGTATATGATCAAATGATAATAATGATTTTGTTGAGTTTTCAAATAAATAAATATTAAAGTCGGTGTTTCTGACTTCACGTGTTCTATAAAAGTAATTAAACAAACAATACTTAACGTATATTCAAATTATTTAGAATTAGAATAATTCGAATTTGTTTTACTGCATCAGTGCACGCACACATACTCGTACACCAAAAATAGAGTATATATACAAACGCATTTCAGTCGCAATTCAGACTCTTTTTGCCAAATTTAATTTGTGTATTTTTCGGGAGAACTTAACAAGTAAGAAATTTTCCTTAATATATGTGTTACCAAATGCAAGAAACAAAATGATTAACAACCTGGAGTGGCGGTTGACTGCGCTGTGTATACAGTGTAGTGTATTCGCTTGAAAATATTTCGTGGTGTTAACTTAGTGAACGAAACTATGTTTGGTGCTAAACTTAACCAAATTAATTTATCTGCGGTTACAACAAGCTTTTGACTCGGTTGTAGCTGCGGCTCCTACATAACATTAAGGTTCGACGTATCGTGTCGAGTCGCCTGGCAAATCGAACACTTTTACTAATTAATCCAACTCACATCCCTGCCCAAAATTGTGAAAGAGTCTAAAAACTTAGTCATGAAAATTTCCGACTTCAGTAAGTTAAATTACCATCCAATTTGTAGTTAAAATATGAGTAAGCTCGTTTAATCTTTGAACCTGAATACTAAAATGAGAATTTTACCGCTATTATACTTATCTTGGAGAGACAAAGGAGAAATAGAGCTTTATTCTTACTAGTATTAGGCGTGCTATTATTTTCTAAGACGATTAATATCATCATGGTGGTAATTATGATTTCACTTATTGTTATTGTTGTTATTGTTATTAAAATTGTTGTCATTAATATCATAGTTATATTGCTCTGATCATGCTACTATTGTCATCATTATTATCACTCCTAAAAATTTTGTTATTAAAATTATAATTATATTACCATGATTATACTATCATTATAACCGTGCCCATTATTCCAAAGTTTTTATCGTCATCATTACGTTTATGATTATTATCCTTATTATTAAAGTTATTATTATAATTATGGACCTACAATTATTATTGAAACTTTCATTATAATAATATTATTATTACCAAGATTCAATTATACTTGTAGTACTATTATTATTGTTCTAATTATCATAATTATATCACTATCATTAATATTATTATCAGAGTACCTTCATACAGTACCTTCATTAACATTGATAGTATTATAGTCATGCTGCTAACCCTAGATCAGCTGTGTAAAAGAGCTTGCCAGTTATTAATCCTGTTATTAATTCCAGGTATAGTTAAAATTATTATTACTACCTTCAAAATTTCAAATTATGTTTACCTTAACATAAATAAAATCCTATCGTAGGATTTCCCCTATTACTAATTTTAGATGTTTAGAAACCCCGATAGGTCAATTTAATTTTAAAAACACAACCCCTCATCCGCAATGTTCCTTACAATATTTTCCTTTGACGGTTCTGTCGCTAATGCTTTCCAAGTAATTGTTTCTCTTAATTGTTCCATCTGCTTCTGCTGTGCTTCCTCTTTTTATACCTCGTCACTTTGTGGCACTTCAGTTTATCTTTAATTTCCCATTTTTTCTCCAACATAATTTGCCAAAACTTTTCCCTGCAACCGAGTTATCTTAAACAGCTGTCAAGATATTTTCTAATTTCCCCCTTTGCGGCTCCGGCCTGTTTTCTTTTTGTTCCTGTTATCTCTGACAACCTGTCGAGATAAGTACATTATTGTTGTTTCTGTTTTTCCCATTTTGAAATTCCTTTTATTTTTGTACTAATTAATTAAAACAGACCTTTGTTTTTGTTTTCTTGTCTGATTTCTATTGTTTCATTCCCCTTACTCATTTCTCATTTCTTTTTACTTCGTTTTCTTTTCCGAGTTCCCATAGATCGTCCCGTTTGTCATGACGATTTTCCCCCAAGTAATTTTATTTATTTATTCATAAATTTCTTATTTAGGTATCCTCAACAAATAGTTGAAGAATTTATTCCGATGAATGAAATGACTGAAAAAATTATTCCGACACCAGAAGTTACGACTGAACATGATTTAAACCGTACTCAACGGATAATTAGTATGAATTTAGAAAAATATAATATTAAAAAAATTCAATTAAACGAAATAATAATATCGGAATTAGATGAACTGTGGCATGCAAAAATACAATTTGGAGTCAATGTTGAGTTTATTAAAGATTGAGAAACCATGTGTTAGAATCGAAGATTCTCTCGAACAAGGAATTCAAGAATTACATGAAAAATCCATGCGAGATTTGTGGAGGGGAGCAGCTGGTCAGTGAACAGAATTTTAGAATTCAGTTTTACATTGACTAAATATGAACTAATACGCAGGTCATCTGGTTATAGTTTTTTAGATACACCAACTGCATTGGCAATAAGAAAACGATTATAAACATTCGTAATGTTTTTATACCGCGTTTTATGCAACAAAGATTACGCAAAAAGACGAAATATGATAGTTTATTAAATCAATTAAAGTACAACGAGTCTGATTTTCCAATGAAGCTCTGTAATATTTGTAAGCTTGAAGATCAAAATCTTGGATTAGCGATAAATGTGTTAGGTTATGATAGTACCATAGGTTATGATAGTCCCAATGTAGGAGACAATGAAATAAAAACTATTTATTACAACTATTTATTTATTATTATTGGAGAACGGAGAAAACTATCATTACATTGCTGTAATTAATTTGCAGTGGTTAATGAACGGAAGTTGTAAATGGCCGGATACAATGCACATGGTGTGAAAACTGTATCAGCAGATTTAGAAGAGATGACGCTTATCAGAGGCATAAATATGCAGCAAAAATATGAAATACGGGTTCAGTGATTTCTAAACATGGAAATTAGACACTGATGGTTAGAATAAATAAACTATTAATCAGATTAATTGACGGTTTGTAGTGTGCCAATGATTCTTTGACTAAGGCGTTTAAAACCTTGAGCGAGTTACCTATAACTTAATCGATGTTTAATACCAGATAAAACAAAAGTCCCCTTTCCATACGGATTATGAACCTAATCTTGAAGTGTTGCAGACAACAACCAAGTTGTCACAAATTTTAACTAAGACCCGGACATAGTTGATTCAATAAACAAGAGTATTTTTAATTTAATTCACAAAATGCAATTGACTAAAGCTTCCAATAAAAAATACCCATAAAAATAAAGTTTTTAGTGTAGTCTTTTATATGAGAAACATCACGTTTTGAAAACCTTTCCAATTCAATAATTTCTTTCAAAATTCAAACAGCCGTTATAATTTACATTTTTGGAATTTTAAACAGAACTTCCATATGTAAATTTATGTGCATGGCACCAAAACTTAATAAAACGCATTAGAATTGACAATGAGTCTATTTGTAAGTTTCAGCTCGACCGGGTGACTGGAAGTGGGTTTATTTGCTCTCACAAGATTTGTGTGCCATTTAATATAAAGTTAATATAAAGATAATTTATTAATGTTTATTTGTGAATTTCCTTGAATACAAATCTATTAAATTAACAAAAGTATTGTTGGGTATTTATGTAAGTCGGTATCAATGTCTGACTCCTTGGTGTCCTTTAATTAAGCAAATAGAACAACCCAACGCGATAATATTTTTTCAAAATTACCACAATTACACTTTTATTATTCAAATACTTCAATACAGCAATTTCACTTTGCGCTACTTTTTGTAACACTTTATTCTGCACAATTTTCAATATCACTTTTATTGGCGTAGGGATATATATTCCTATCGGAGATCTCCTTTTCTGCTACACTCAAATTGATTTCGCTATCACTAAGTTTAGAATCGCTTCGATTTGCTTTAAATTTATCAAGCTTCTTTCTTCGACCAACTAGCAATTCTGTTGACTTGGCTCCTCGTTTTTTACTCATCATATAATTAAATTCTTTCCTAGTCAAATTGATTTAGCATCTTTCTCTCGGGGCTTCTCCTTGCTCAACTTATTTGTTTTGAATTTGGAGCTTTTGGGTTTTCGGACAATTCATTTATTTTTATGTTACTTTGGCAAAATTAAATTTACCGTCGACTCTCTTTTCTCTTGGGTTTTCCTCATTCCCCATTTAGCGCGACATAAATAAGTAATTTTGTTGATTTTTTTCACACTAATAGGGGTTTCAATTAGATAATTAATTTTAGTTTGTAAATATTTCTTTCTGATGTTATAACTTGTCTCATTGTTTTGCATCTACCATTACTAGCTTCTTTAGGAAAATATTCATTTATAATTTTTTAGATTTTTAATTAATATATTTTAGATTTTAATTAATATTGTGAATTTGATGTTATTTTATTGATTTTCACTTTATTTTTGTGCCTATTTCATCAAACTCCTAAACTATATTAAAATTTCAATAATTATGGTTCCACTGAAAATGCAACCGAATCTATATCCTTGTTCCCTAGCAAAAACGGCTGCATATCTTCTAAAGTATGAGTAGAATTATAAGAAACTAACAATAGAGATAATTATGATGATTGTTTTTTTAAAAATTAAATGAATTCGATAATTAAACAATATTTAACTTACAATTTTATCAAAACTTGTTTAAATATTCACTTTAAAAATTTATTATTGATGGGAAAACTAGGTGGTAAATCTCGATTTAAGCTTAAATTTCGAAAAGCTACTGATTTTGATCAAGCTTATGAAAATAATTTACCAGAGAATAAAGTACGGTGTTTAAAACGAGCTAAAGTTTTAGATGAAGAGAAGCCTGCTTTAGGACAAAATTATTGTATCGTTTGTGATAGATACTTTGTTTCCAAAGAAGTATTAGATGTACATGAAAAATCAAAGCCACACAAAAAAGCTTCAAGAAGTCTCAAGAGAGATCCAGTTGTAACACAAGTACTGCTTTTTATGATTATTTAATAAACTTCATGTGATTTAGAATGATATAAATTATTTTGGAGGCCTATCAAGAGAAGAGTTGCCATCTAAACGAATAAAAATGGAATAAACTTTTTTCTTGTGTTGTGAAATCAAATATTTAACATATACTTAAATTAAATCTTCTAGTTTATATTAAATATTTTCTGAAATAGAATTGAAATAATTTTTTTTCAGTGACTTAAAAGATTTAAAATTTTTTAACAACAATATTTACCACTAATGGATAAGAAATACGATATCGAGTCAGTAGATGCTAAAAATATCAGAATAATAGCTACATTTAATTGGTTTCATACAACCACCAAAAGAGACTTTTTGTCAATATAAATGATATGGAAATGATACGTACAATGAATAACTAAAGAATTTAGTCAATAAGGTCTTCATAAATTCATTTTTATCATTATGATATTGCTAAGTCATATAATCAAGGAATTATATCCTAATACATGACTTATGGTTAAGGTTGATATTAAATAATCTCGTCATAGGATCCGTGGTCAAATAAAAATGTTGACCAAAGTCTAATTTAATTATTCGATAACGCAGGAAGAAAACCAATATACAAAGACATGACACTGGTGGACATGCACAACAAGTAAGAGATCTAGACTTGTCAATCCAAAATTTGTGAAAAGAGAAAATCTAATAAAAATACAGTCTCCTTTAGTGTCATCTGCTTTTATGATTTATAGAAGATTGTAGAACAGAAAGAGTAGTTGAAAATTTTGTATCGTAACTTGTTTGCATTAAATAGGCATTTTGTATTGAGCACGAGAAGTCAGAGTTAGTAAAACAACTCAACACATTATTTAGACGTAATTGAAAATGCTATTGATAGATACTTCCTATTGTTGTATTCTGACTCTGGCGAAAGACAGTATAGTGAGATTCATCGTCGACATTTGACCGAAAGATACTTTATTGAAGACATAACACTAACTAGCCACTATTTAAAAAAAATACAGATGGATAAGAAATTAGAACGCCGACTAGAAGCATTTATCAACGTTACGGTATTTCCTAATTTATAATGCAGTACCATGTGCCAATGCTCTTAAACCTTTCTTATATTTTATTTTTATCAGTTATGTATTGCTATTGAAATTTTCCTGTTTTAAGATGTTTATAATATTGTAAATATAATAAATTTACAGCCCCATAGTTTATTTATTTTATAATGAGACGCTTATTGAAAATTTCATAAAACGTATTGCTATTATTTTTTATGTTATGTTTTGATAATATACTATAAATTAATAAAAAGAAAAAAGTAGTTTTATTGAAGAAAAAAATTCGCCCGGGAAATCATTGTAAATTTATCTGTAATATAAAAAATTTGTTATACATTGTTATTAACAATAATATAATTGACCAATATAAAGGACATCAGCATTCAATAAATAAATTTATAAATACATTTTACACAAATAATCACAGCTTCGCATTGAAACGATAACTTTTAATAAAATAATAAATTGGTGTTTTGCAAAAGTTTAAGAATAGAATTGATTAATTGAAAATTTTAATTGGGGAGAAGTTTCAAAAAATTCAGCTGCTCTTTGAGTAGAAATTGGACCATTACAAATCCGTGGAAGTTTTACCGTTTTGAAATCTCTTTTGTCGGTCATACTGTTACTAAAGTGATATTTTGGATATCCGAATTTATTATAACATCGTTGAAGATATTTTATTGTCACCGGAGGAATATTGGTCTTCAATTGTTGATTATAACGCTTTCTTGGGTTGAAATATTTCAAGTACTCTCCGTATACTGAATTTGACGTACTCTCTTTATAAACACGAATATTTTCCTTCTGACAGACTTTCGGCAGATGTGGTAAATTATAAAAAGAACCGTATGCTGTATTTGATGTTTTGTATATATTTTCTTTCACTATTAGAAATTAGTTAATGAAATAATTCAATAAAGTAGCTTACTTATATCGATTAATACGCTTGATTAAATAATTAAACTTAATCAATTTCAATAAGGTTCTGATTCCAAACAATTGATAGTAAATTTAATAATAAAGTTAATAACTTCAAATTAATATTAAAGAACTAGATATAAATTAACATTTATTGCTGTTTAAATACCACAGTAATGTCTAAAAGCGAAGATTAATTTCTTAACTTCTATTGACATAATATTTATGAATAAATCAATTATTCTTTGGTTTTTTATTTTAGAAATATTTTTTGAATTAATATGTGCCGATATTTGCGAAGATAACTGTATGAATAATTTGAAGACGTGTTTAAAAAATACATATTCTTACTGTGGACTGTTTTATTTTGAATGTTGGCATTCCTGTTTTTGAAAGCTTATAATATATTTTAATTTTCAATTTTAAGAAAAAGTTAAATTGTTTTAATACCTTTAATGTGATTGCGTTGAAAATATAAATTTGAAAGAGTTAACTTTTTATGAATAATTTTAAGCATCTTAATTATGTTAAATCTAATAATTTAGATTTGTTGAGAACTGAATTATTTAGTGATTTTTCAATAAAAATAAATGAAAATATTTTTCCTTGCCATAAATGTATTTTATATTCCGGATCTGAATTTTTTAAAGGATTTCTTAATTTTAATTCAAATTCCAAAGAGATAAATCTTAGTGAAGAAATAGTTTCTGCCAATGGAATAAAGAACTGTTTGGATTTTATTTACAAATTGGGATGTGACTCTTTTGTCACAGATGATCAGTGTGAAGAAACTTATGTAGCTGCAGACTATTTGCAAATTAGTTTTTTAAAATCTGTCACCAGTGAAAAGATATCAGGAAATATTAATTGTCAAAATTCTTTTGGTAAGAAACAATCTTTACTATTAATAATTATTTTAATATTAGGTATTATGCATTTCTCTATTATTTATAATGATACACCATTACGATTGAAAGCCCAGAATTTTATCAATAACAATTTTAATAAGTTATGCTTCGACAACAAAGATTATTTATCTCTTCAATTTGATTTGGTATCTGAAATAGTGTCGGATAGGAATTTATCATCGTCAGATGCGCTAATCATGAAAGCGTTATTGAAATGGACGGCTTTTGATTTGGCGAATAGAAGACAATTGTTGGAGGCCAATGTGGGAAATCTTATTCAGTTGCATTTGGTACGTATTATAATATTTTTAATTAATCATACAAATACATTATATTCATATTATTTATAATTTTAAAATATTTGATGTATTAATTTTAAGTAAAATTATTTATTGTTTTGCTCACTTGATGTTTTTTCTCTATTAACAAAATTTCAAAATATTATGACTAAAAAGAAGTCGATAAAAATTTTTCTGTATCGTATGATAAGAAACGTAACCTGTCAAAATAATTAAGTCAATATTGTTTTCATAATAGTGTATCATACAATCTAAATTATAATTTTATTTTTAAAAATAATTAAAATGTTAAGTAAATAGTCTAAAATATCAGTGCCATAGTGTTAGAAATCGCTCGTTAATTTTCAATAGAATCAATATGATAGAATGAATAGAAACAGTCAGATATTATTCATAATTTTGGAAGACAAACTTTACGTGGCAGACAGTATATATCTAGAAGAACTTAAACAAATACCAGTCGTTTAATGTGTTCTTATTGATCGGATTTGAGGCAGTTATGTATACCAGTTATGTATACTATACAATTGCGCAGTGAAGCAAAGTGACGCTCTTATCCATTTTTACAGTGCATTTGTATAAGTAAATGGACACACGAGAAAAATTATAATTGTTAACACTCATGTTGAGGTCTCCGTAAATGAGGGTGAGATCTCAACTATGTATATTGGTTCCTCTTTATATATATCTATATGATGATTAAAACAACGGTCGTTTGGAAGGTGTAAGAGATGGTGAGGTATCCAGCGGCTGAAGAGAAGTCGAATGAAGCTATTATGGAGTCTCGATAACTCGCCCCACGATTATTTCAAAACGACAAGGCAGCCACGATAGGAAGCACGTGTATAATGTGCAATTTTGGCGAAATCTATAGAGCATATGAGCCCCTATATTAGGACTACTCCTCTATAGTCTTTCTGAACGGGTTCTAGACTGCTGATGGAAGGACTTACGTCGGAAAAACACGGTCTCTATTCTCCTAGAGGTCCTGACGGAGACGACGATGCAATGTAAAAAAATGTGATATGAGTATTATTGAGATATCGACGATTCGAGCACGATGAAGTATGCATGGTTCTCAGAAGTATTCAAATGATCATTCGGCAGACACAAGTCATAGATAACTACATAAACATTTATTTCCTCGCAACTAAACAGTTCAACCTCAATATATAAACGACCCCCAAGTTATATATATATATATATATATATATATATAAATTTTTATGAATGATACCCCCTCAAAATCATATATTCATCAACCATTATCTATATGTATACACTCAATTCAAAAAATATAAATTATCATTTTCTTTGAAGACCCCCCCCTCTTAAGTCTTATCATGGGTGAAATAGAGCTAATATTAATAGTATATACTCCTTCTGTCCAAAAATGATAGTCCAGTTGCATTTTAGCCTTTTTCCAAATATGATTGTCAATAGAGAATATAAAAAATTGAACGGTTTTGTAAAACCTTTTACAGTAAAAACACATTAAATAATTTTATTTTATTGATTGAACAAATAACAAAACTGCATTTTAAATATCACTGTTACGTATAAAAGAAATTGCAGTGCTATACATCAGTATCCAATGGAAGACAGTGGCCAAAATGCTCGAAACTTCCTTCATTTTTTTGTTTGCTTTTGCTTAAATGAGGCAATTTATATGAATTATTTCCTTGATTCTCCATAATTAACTCCATAACTTTTTGAAGTGTTATAAAAGTATTGTCTATTTTGTCAATGCGAAGAGCTTCATAAGCATCCGTTGTAGTCCGTTACTAGTTCTTCAACTGAAGTTGGATCCTTTTGATGCTGCGAAGTTTGAATTGCATTAAAAAATCCTAGATCAAGCACTTTTAAATCAGGACTGTTAAGTGGCTGTGAAGTCATTATAATATCACATCCATCCATCCATTGAGCCTTCCAATACAATGCTTTCATCACTACAATTAATGTAAGGTCTTGCATTATCTTGCTGCATCCTTATTTGCATATTTTTTGTGCTGCTAGCCACTTTTCTATAATAGCAGGAATTACCAAGATAAACTCTTTGTAAAGGTCTTTAGTTACATTTTAAGGTTTTCGTTCCATTGTTCCTTTTATTAATAAAATTTCTTTTTGCTGGAACACTTTCAACAAATGGCCAAATACCTATTTTCCCACTACTCTTACTAGAGTCATATCTTGGACGAGCTATTGCAGCCAAGAACTTAAAATTTTTGCTTTTAGCGACTCTTTCTGGTCGTTTCCATCAGGAGCCAAATAATATTTATTTTTAATCTTGCTCATATAAAACCACTTCGTCTAAATGAATCAAATCATTCATATCAGTAAAGTAAAGGTCATGTCCAATAGGATCTAGATCAGTGTTTCCCAACCTTTTTTAGCTCATGTCCCCCCTAGCTGAATTTTTTTTCTTTTGTCCCCCCTATGCAAAAAATTTTACAGTTTTTAAAAAATTTGAAAAGAATTAAATGAAAAAAAAATGAAAAGAATATTTTTTCGATCTATAATAAAAAGACATAAAACTAAATAAGAATTGGATATTAAAATTTCGTAGACTATTCTCGAATTTTACTGAAGAAAATAAAGAAAACGTAACTCAAACCTAAAATTAACATATATTCCCTAAAATTGAAATTACCCCCCTGGAAATCGAAATTGCCCCCAAGTGGGGCGTGGGCCCCACGTTGGGAAACACTGATCTAGATTAACTGCAACAAACGATAAACAAAACTTAGGTCTTCCTTTTTTGTTCAAATCAGTAAGCAAAGGTTTTATTGTGTTAGATTCTCTTTTTATTTCTCGATTTTTAAGCATCCTGTGTACATTAACTGCAGAGGCTAGACATCTTAATGTGCTCCTTTGTCGTAATGGCGTTTCCTTAATCTTTTCAAAAACTTCGATAGCTGATTTTTTCGGCTTCTTTCCACTTTTTCTTTTTATATTGGAGCTGACAAGTGCTTCTTGTGATTTGACACCACGATCCCATATTCTTTTCTCAGTTTGAACACTGCATTCCATTTTTAAGGCAACTGTTTTTAGTGTTCCCTTAGCTAGAAAACCATTGTTGCTTAAAGATAATAGCATATCAAATATAGCTCATCGTTTTGTAAGAGTTAAATTTCCATTAGGTGTAGTTCCAACCATTTATCGTGTTTAAAAGCAGTACAGAATAACACAAAACTGGCGCCAAAATGTTGTTTAAAAAAAATAAAATTTGTTTTATTGAAAATCTATGGCTAAAATCAATCTATTTTCGATGATACTGAATTAGATTATACAATCTGTTTTAAGTAATTTTGATTGGTTGCAAAGAAATTACGATTTAATGTCAAACTGGACTATCATTTTTGGATAGATATTAGACTCCAAAAAGTAAAAATTATAATTTTTCCTAACTACCCCCTAAGTCCGTATAATAGGTAAAATAGAGTTAACATTAATAGTATACTAAGTATATTAGACTTAAAAAGAAAAATTTATAATTTTTCCGAACTAACCCCCTAAGTTACAGAATAGCCGAAATAAGCTAAAATTATATATATATATATATATATATATATATATATATATATATATATATATATATATATATATATATATATATATATATATATATATATATATATATATATATATATATAAATATTTTAATTAAAAAATTGTCAATTAAAAAAAACTAAATTTATTTATTTAACCCCTTTACCGTCAACTTCTTTTTCTGAAATCGACCCTTAATTGGCGACTTTATTTGCGGCTATAAAAAAATTACTCTTTTAATTATTTTTCAAACATCTTTATCAACAATTACGAACAACTAATAACGAATAACAGTTAACTAATTAATAATAAATAAAGCAGTTTTTAGTATTGTTGTAAAGTAATGAGTAGTGCATAACAAGGTACTGAATAAGATGAACAATTGTTTTGCAAGTTTTTGTGTCTTTTGCTCCAACCTTTTGTAAGAATTTTTTTGTATTGTCTTCAATTTTATTTATCTGACACACTGGAACTGCCTAATAATAGTTGTTGTGATGATTTAGCCTATAGCGATGGGGTAATACAGCTACATTGAGGTTTAAAACGTTTTCTGAGATTTCATGGGAAATGTTTTTTGTATAATTTTTTATTTTGTTTAGCCCTGCCATACATTCTTGCCCTCAGCAGGGCTAGAGTTGTAGTAGAGTGCATGGTTATTATGGTTCTTCATCGAAAGCTCAAAATCACTTAACCTATCATTCACAAGCTCAGCACATTTTTCTGCTGGAATTGTTCCAAAAGCACGAATCAATCCTAAATTCCAAAATTCTTTGTCAGAGTAGACATTAATATTTATGTAACGTCTATTTCTTACCGATGTCCATTCATCGAAAGTAAGAGAAAATCTGTTTCCATTAGCAATTCTTTAATTACTTGATCTCGTATATTTCGACTGTAATTCAAAACAATTTTTATATTGTTTTGTAATCCTTTGGTATGTTAGAAAAGCCTCTGGCTGATATCATATGACATGCAAATAATGTTGAACGATACACCATCACACGCAGTCATCCTAGCTAAAATAGCTGGCAATGAGTCATCAATAATATCACTTTTAAAAAAGCTGTTTATAGTTACAGGAGGTTTTGATTTCTGTACAAATTCTGAAGAATCTAAAACAGTGGTACTACCTACATCTCTTTTCAATAAATTGATTTCATGAATTGTTTTAAATGGGTATGAAGACCACTTGTAGAACCTCCATGTGTTTTTATTATTCTCTTACACAATTTGCATTTAGCACACTGTCCTGCTTTTTCTCTTAGAAAATGAAACCTTGGTGAATTTTTATCATTTGCTTTGGAATGCTCCTCAAAATCTTGCATATTCATATCGGTGTAAAGTACAAATTTTCTAAAAGTTCGAAACACGATAATAAAATGTATAATTCTTATTCTGATTAAAAAGAAAATATTTTACTTACCGTTTCGAATATTATATAATAATATTTTAATTTAACTATTATAGTACGTAAAAATAACCTATATCATATAACCACAATTTAATTTTGTACAATGAATTTTGTTTCGATTTATAAAAAGCAATTAAACTTTTCATCTAGATTGCTGATATTTTCGCATTAAGAAATAATAATGCAAATATTTTTTTTGTAGTAAAAAACCATAAAAGACATTATATTGGTGAAACTATATATTGTTCCAAATACGGGATCCCGGTTTTCCCAACACTATATATATAACTTGAAAATTAAAATCTACAATTTATATAAAGACCCTCCCCCCTCAAGCATTAGGACGGTCGACAACATTGTTGAAATCACAAACATTTTTAACTTAAAGTAAAATTTATAAATTAAAAATTTAATTTTTCCCCCTCAGGTTATATGATTCGGGGTATGGTGACGCTACTAATCGAATAATGCATGCTATTAAACTTACTTGTTCTATTATGGGTTCGGTAATTATAATATCGATTTTAGGATTCCCCCTAATGACAAATTTAATTTTAGAACACTTTCCCCCAATAATATTAAAGCAAATCACTAAATTCTATTTTTAGTAACCCACGCCCCCAGTTAATATGCTGGTTGAAAACGGATCAATATTATTTTAAGTTATGTATGTGTATGTATATGCATATGTGTGTGTATGCACACACATATATATATATATATATATATATATATATATATATATATATATATATATATATATATATATATATATATATATATATATATATTAATTATTTGAAATCATAAACTCCAGTTTCCCTTAAATACGCCCCCAGGTTATAGGATGATGCGAACAATTTAGCCAATTTACCTATACCCATTTCAATCGCCAATGTTGTTGTTGGAGTTATTGTTGTGATCACTATACAACAATGTGTAAAGCGGAGAGAACGAATCATTACCTGAGTATTAAATATCCAGGAAATCAAACCCTTTGGATTTATAATTTATCAAATGAAAGGATTTGAATGGCATGATGAAATAGGTTTCAGGCGCTCGGGTAATAATAAGTGATCTGAATAGATTGGAATAAGTGCCCCAGAAAATAAAATTGCATTAAATGGTAAATGAAAATTTAAATGAAAATTAAAATCCGAAAATCTTAATTTATTTAAGAGTACAACTAAATCAGATGTCTAGAGTTTCTAATAAGTTTTAAGAACTAAAAGATTTGCATTCCTCCTGCGATACCGAAGTCTCTCGTGCACGGATAGCTGTCATTCCTGGGGGTGTGTAGGTCTCTGCAGTGAATCTAGACCATAAATTATAATTATAAATATTTCATAAAATAGTTATTACCCTTTCGTTATTCATCTCATAATTATAGGTAATATTTCTAAAATTGGGAGCCAGGGTGCCGGTCGCTGGTGGTTTTTTTGTCGCGTTCTTAACTCAACATAAACCTGACTTACGTGTGGTATTTCCATAAATAATTATTAACTTTCACTAGAAAGTTGCCAAGAAATGATTGCATGTGTGCCTGAATTGATGAAATGATGTGTGTGGGAGATAAGCGGGATGAATAAGGCATGTTATTGGGAAGACAATCTGGTGAAGGGACCAGGTAAAATCGAACACAAGCCTTCTATCGGCACTCCGTGAACCCAAAGGAGTGCCCGACAATTATAGTGTGGATAACGCGCTCACTTCTTGCGAACACTCCCCCACTTGATACAGTACCAACGTTGATCACTCAACGGGTATCAAGCGGAGAAAAATGTTATTTGTATTCTGGGTTACGCTAGAAACAGCACGAATAGGTAAAATGTTTGGTTACCTGTAACCCACCAGTTTGTTAAAATATATTTATGTTGATTTCTGCAGCTAAGCTATGGAATTAATAATAAAATTACAAGGTAAACTCAATTCATCTAATTATTGATGTGGCACTTCCTGTATTCACGGGGAAGCTATGTCTTATTTTTCGTAAAAGTCATCTGTCTATGTATTTATAGCTTTATTTCATCGGTCAATTAAAAGAATTATTTAATTAATTTTTAATTAATTTTTAAATCCATGTGATTTTCGTCGTCACTCAATTTTCTAGCCTCCATCTAGGTTAATTTACTGAATTATCTTAAATTCTCGCAATTCTTTCCCCCACGATCGATTTCCCAATACGCTAAAAAATTATATATATATACATATAATTTCGGTTGAACAGGTACATGCATTTTTCCTTTGGAAATGTCCTCTAGAAAATCTGGAGAGGTCTTCTATATTCTTTTCACTTACCGAATTTTTAACAATGAGGATGCCTGAGGTTGGTGAATTGACGTGCTGATTAGCATTTGAACTTGATATACAAGCTATGTCATTGAAATGATCTGATGTCTCCAAGCATGAGACAGCAGTGTCCTTTCTTGGATTCGTAATAAACCCAAAGGCTGACAATTTGTGCATTCCAGATGAAGCAGCTGCAAATTCTTTGATTTTTCGTTTCTTTGATCGTTCTGTAGTATCCATGGTTATATTTAAATAGTATTATTATATTTTAAATTATTTAATAAAATATTTATTTATCGTATTTAAAATTGAACGTTTTTAATCGCCTGTAACATTAACGGCGCAACGGCTTGAAGACTGTGTAATCTTAAATTAATTTAAATATGCAAAGCGATAAAAGTGGATTGACACTTTTTTCAGTCTCCAGACACTCAAAATATACATTCAGACTTCAGTCAAAGTAAATAGCTGTAGGCTTCATATCAGCATCTGCACTATTAAACCTCACCAACAAGGTCAGAGTAAGCTACACCGCGTTTGCAAGTTTGCCATAAAATACAAAAAAGAGGCATTGTTCCTCCTTAGACTCTAACAGGTTTGTAGTCTGCTTCATGTGGAAATTCAGCTGGTCCAACTGCAGCACGTCAGGTTGAGTCATGTTCCTATATTATATTACAGGTTTTATTTTCTTAGTACAGCAATTCTCGTAAATTTGTTTGTCAAACTAATGCTGAAACTACACATTTAATATAAATCTTTCAACTGATGGCTTCGTTTACTGTGCATACTGATACATATTAGCATACACCATTGGATTAATTTGTAAACCGAAGCATGTACAGCATTCATATAGCCTATGTTAATAATTAAAGATGCCCACGAACTTTTAAATTCAAACGTTCAGTCTTTGTCAATTTTATTGCATTTTTAAGCCAGATGACACCATAATTTTGGTGTAATAACGATTATTTTCTAACACGATAGTCGCCTGCGCAACCCGGGCAGTGCCCATAATTGCCCGGGCGTGGTTATGCCACTGCTTATTCAGTATATATGCGATTAAAATTATTTCAATATAAATATTTTATAATAATATTTTTTTTATCATATGTGCTTACCGCATTTTAATATTTATTTTATACCATATGCTACTTATTAAATATAGATTATTTATTAATCTCATATGTCGAATAGTTAAAAGTTTGAAAAGATTTTTAAATAGAAATGACATATGTAGACTAATAATTATTTTTCCCTTTTTTTTAAAATTTATTGATTAACCCAAATAATTAAAAAAAAGTGAATACAAGAAGTCCTGAATTTCAAACACCAATAGATAAATACAAAAATAAATACAAGAAGGGCCGAATATATTAACAAAAGCGCAGGGGATTGATTCAATCGATTGTTAATTGTCATGTTCGAAAATATTACCATAAATTGTTAATTATCAGAGACACTGGTTGGTTTGAACTGAATTGGTTACATGATCAATATGGATTATTAATTGTATGGTTGAATTGGTTGGGTTGGATTGCCTTGGGCTTTCTCACTATAGGTATTCACCCTGAATTTATTCGGCTCAGTTCTATAAAGGACAAATGTGTTTATGGGCCTGGTGCTGTCATCTAACACTCATGAAAAATCCGAGTCTTATCCATGAAAAACGATTATATTTCGCTTTCTAATATCTGGTAGTAGTACATAACCAATAATTATTATCTAAATGCATTAATTTAGACTATTTTATGTATATATACTTAACTTAGATTACCTTTAAAATCATAATTGAAAATTTTTCATCAAAGACCCCCGATAAACCATATTGTCATCAACTACTACCTAAACATACTAAATTAGCTTATCGTAATATACATTTAACTTATATTATATTTAAAAATATAAATTGTAAATTTCTTATGAATGACCCCCCTCAAAATTATACAGTCTTTATCCATCACCTAAGTATACTAAATTAGCTTATCTTAATATATATCTAACTTACATTATATAAAAAAATATANTAAAGCAACTCATTAAAATAATTTATTAAAATTATTAAATTCATTTTCAACTCAAATCAAAAGCCAAATCCAATTGTAAACTAAATTTATTAATTTCGTAAATTATTAATGTATTTTTCGTAACTGACCCTTTCAAATCACGTAGCCATCAACTATTCCTTAGGTATACTGAATTATATCATCTTCGTACAGAGTTAAATTATATTTCGAACCAAAAAATAGTTCCATAATTTTTCGCAAATGATTCCCCCATATGAACGGTGACCATTTTTGAACAGAAAAAATAAGGGACAAACATTTAAGTAAAACATTTTCCAATTTTAAACATAAACAGTCTTCTTTTTTATTCAGGTAAAATAAGAAACAAAATAATATTGCATCTTCATAATTAGTATCTAGAAAAAACAATATAATTAAGAGAATATAAATAAAATATAATTATACTTTTAATATTTTTGAGTAGAATGAATTTTTTTAAGAAGATCCTTTTCTTCTTTTAAAAAATTATAAAAATCTATGCAATTGAGATCAAAATTGAGATCAACTTTCATTTGTGATTATTCATGATGGAGAACACTCGTTCTGTAGGTGCATTTGAGCCTGGTAAACAGAAACAAAACTCGACAATTTTCAAGACATTTTTATAAGAAATTTTTTGTTCATCAAAATGTTGAAAAATTTCCACCCATCTTTTATCACCACATATATTATTTGCATTCCAATCATTTATCTTTTCCTCAGTTGCAAAATTTGTGATGCACGACACTTCATCAAACAACTCGGTATCGTCAATATTCGGTATTTTTGCACAGATGTAAACTAAACCGTCTTCAACTTTTGACCAAGATATTACAGTTCGTAACAAAATCCATTCAACAACAAGTATATTTTCGAATTCTTTTGTCCATTGGCTTAAATATTATTTGCGTCAATATTATTAATTTAAATTATATACATATATAGGTATGTGTCCGTGTATGTGTATAAATATGTATATATGTGTGGGTGTATATGTATATGTATATATATGTGGATGGGTGTATGTATATATAGATTTATAAAATAACCTTATAAAAATACAACCTTCCCCCTCAAGACCCCCATGTTTTTGACATTCTTCTATTCACAATAAGAAATCGATTTTCTATTCACTATAAGAAATCGATTGATATTTAAAAGTGCTGTTCACAATAAGAAAAATTGCATTGTCACTGCCCTTACTAGCTGCATTGTATGTAGCTGCAAAATAATAAAATTTGCAATGTAGTTAGATATAAAAATGAAGAGATTTGCCGTTGTGAATGATTTTCACGCGTTGCAATAAATATATGGTATTTCAGAGATATGAATAAAATAAGGGACTTTATGGGAAGTATGGCGAGAACAAGGGACAAATTGCGTCCCTTTAAAAAAATTTAAATTAAGAGTGCCATACTGAAAAAAGCGACTGTCCCTTGAAAAAAGGGACGAATGGTCAGCCTACCCATATGTGATAATCTGGTAAAAATATAAACTTACATTATTAACATTATTATTATTATTATTATTATTATTATTATTATTATTATTATTATCGTTATTAGCATTATTATGATTATTATTATTATTATTATGATTATTATTATTATTATTATTATTATTATTATGATTATGATTATTATTATTATTATTATTATTATTATTATTATTATTATTATTATTATTATTATTATTATGATTATGATTATTATTATTATTATTATTATTATTATTATTATTATTATTATTATTATTATTATTATTATTATTATTATTATTATTATTATTATTATTATTATTATTATTATTATTATTATTATTATTATTATTATTATTATTATTATTATTATTATTATTATTATTATTATTATTATTATTATTATTATTATTATTATTATTATTATTATTATTATTATTATTATTATTATTATTATTATTATTATTATTATTATTATTATTATTATTATTATTATTATTATTATTATTATTATTATTATTATTATTATTATTATTATTATTATTATTATTATTATTATTATTATTATTATTATTATTATTATTATTATTATTATTATTATTATTATTATTATTATTATTATTATTATTATTATTATTATTATTATTATTATTATTATTATTATTATTATTATTATTATTATTATTATTATTATTATTATTATTATTATTATTATTATTATTATTATTATTATTATTATTATTATTATTATTATTATTATTATTATTATTATTATTATTATTATTATTATTATTATTATTATTATTATTATTATTATTATTATTATTATTATTATTATTATCATTATTATTATTATTATTATTATTATTATTAGTATGGTTACCATTAGCATTACCACTCTTATTATTATTATTACTAATATCATTATTATTATTATAACATTATTAAAATAATTATCTTTATTTTTTAAAACAAATTTATAACCAAAATTATTGATTTTGGGATCCCCCTATTTCTAAATTTAGTTGCAATGACCCTATCTTCCAATAAAATTTTAGAAAACTACTGAAATCTATTTTTAGTAACAAAGAAGAAAAACGACGGCACTATTAATAATTTAAGTCAACTACATAAATATGTATATATATGTGTGTATGTATATATGTATATGTATATACAGTGAAGTCTCTCACATCCGCCAAAAATGGGACTTCGAAAAAACGTGGCGGATATTAGAAAACAGCGGATATTAGAATCCGAAAAAACATTTTTAAAAATGTTGAGATAACAAAATCGAATCAAAATTCAAAAGTTTATTTAATAATATCAATTGCTTTATTTATTCATCTGGGAAAAACCAATCGATTTTATGAATAACGTATTTTATTTTTACAAAAAATGCGTGATTGTTATGAAATAATTATGTACATTTTTATAAAAATAAGTGTTAACTGTGCAATATTTATTTTCTAATCACCCAATTTCTTAAATTGCATTTTTCGTCCTTTTTCAAGGCCTTGCTTATTTCATTTAATCCAATAACACCATTAACGTCAAATTTTCCTGGTTGATTGAAAAAATCTTTGATTACTTGAAAAGCTTGATAAGCTTCTTTTTTAGTGATATTTTTTGGATTACCAGTGTCTTTATCTTCCGCTAACTTAGTGTTTCCAAATTACTCGATTTTTTGTAATACTCGGTTATTCGAGTATTACAAAAAAAAATTGGGCGAGTACTCGGTTACTCGGTTATTATACTCGAAACTAAAATTAAATAATTAAAGATTAAATAATTAAAGATAAATAATTAAAGAATTTAATTAAATTTTATTAAATATATCAAATATTTATTGTATATATAACTTTTTATTTATTTAAGAAATAATATTTAAGAAAAATTAGCGCATTTAAGGTTTCTGGGTTCATTCTGTTTCGGATTTTCGTCTTCAAAGTGCCAGCTACTGAGAAGACTCGTTCGGAGGCTGTAGAAGTTGGCTTTATTGTCAATAGTGCATTGTACAATTTCTCAAGTTGTTCAGAACGTTTACCTTTATTTACTTCAAGTAGCTTACATTCTTTTTCCAAACTTAAATTTCGGGTATTTTGGTGTTTAGGTGTTGTAAACGAAGAAATACACTTTTGTAATTTCTTGTATGGGTTTAGCAACTCAGGCTCCTCATCTTCATTAGTGCTTGAACTTTCAGAATGGTTGGGAAATAAACGGTTCATTATTTTTGTTGCAAATCCTTTAACTTTATGTTTAGTTGAATATTCAAAAAATTTGTTATTTTCAGGATACACGCCGTGGTGTAGAAATGATAATAGAGTAACCAATTCTTTATTTCGACGTTTTTCAATTCGAGATTTCAAATTAAACAAGAATTCTGTCGCGAGCGGAGTTTTAATCAATTCTAATTCTTGAAACACATATAGTAATGTTGCGTCTCCAGTCAATAAATTAGAATTTTGTTTACTCAATTCCAAAACAGCTATTTTTGCCGGTTCTAAAATTGAAACAATTTCTTTTAACAATTCAATATTATCATTTTTATAAGGTGCTACCCCTAGCTCGACCAAAGCACGATTAACTGAGTTTATTAATTTTAAAAATCGCTCAGTTGCCAATACTAAACTACTCCATCTAGTCTTTATATCTAAGAGCAAACGTAAACAATTTCCCTCATTTTGGCTAGTATATTTTTTTAAAATTTCGCTTCTTAAAGATGATTTTCTAAAGAATCTATCGCGATTTTATGTGTTGTTCGAAGCTCCACTGTTTCTAGTTCTGAATGTAAAAAATCGTCGTTTTCCAGTTCATCTATTATTTCATTAGATTCCGCTTGATCTTCATCATTTTCAAAAAATTCTACATCATCATCTTCGGTAGCATCGACATAACCAGGTTCATTACGTTTTGAGTAAAAAGTTTCAATGACGGCTAGGTGAAAAGCGTGGTTATAGCATAATTGGCTTTCAGCTGATATAATTTTGCCGTATTTCACCATTACGTTTGCACCATCGTGCGCGGAAGCAACTATGTCAGAATCAAAATCTACTCCAAATTCTTTCAATCGATTGAAAACTAGAAAAAAAATCTTACAGTTAAGAAAAATAGTATTTTTAATATTTAATTCTTATAATTTTGCTTGCTTAATTAAGAAAAATAGAAAATATTGAATGTTACTATAGCAACCAATATCATAATTTCTGATAATTTTTGCTTGAAAAAAAAAATTATATCTAAAGTAACTACTCGGTTACTCGACGTAATTACCCGGTTAACCGAATAATGGAAAATATCTAAAAATAGACGAGTACTCGGTTACTCGATTATTCGTTTGGAAACACTACGCTAAATCATCAACCTCATCTTTATCAGCACAGACACTTGTAATATTACCCTCCTCAAAATTGTTTATTGTTTCTAATAAGACATCATTTTCATTAAATTCTATTTGAAGAAACTCATTAGCTATGGAAATGAACTCATCGTAATTTTCAATATGACAATCCTCAGCTAAACTTGAATTTTCATTTATCTCTGACATGTACCAATTTGCATGTCTAAAACAATTGATGATACACATTTCGGTAACTTCCTTCCATGAAAAATAAATAAAAAGTATAGCATCTTTGATGGATAGCTTTTTATAGGCATTAAAAGTGTCCACTCCACTTTCGACTTTTTCTATAATGTCACATAACTTTTTAGATAAGAACAGAGTTTTAAAAGATTTAATTATACCTTGATCCAATGGTTGAATTTTAGCAGTTGCAGTAGGAGGTAAAAAAATAACCTCTATCGATTTTAATTCAACGTCTATTCTATGAGCAGGACAATTGTCAATTATCAATAAAACCTTTTTAGATATTTTTCCTAATTTGAAATCCCATTCTAAAAGCCAGTTGTTAAAAATTTTAGCTGTCATCCAGGATCTGATAGAATGTTTATAATTTACAAAAAATGAAGGATCAAAGTTTTTGAAACAACGAGGTTTCTCAAATCTTCCAATGACTAAAGGCTGGTGTTTGTGGGTGCCAGTCATGTTGACACAGAATAGCACTGAAATTCGATCTTTCAATAATTTAAAACCTGTTCGGATGTTTTTACACACTGTTTTCGATGGAATTAATTTATAAAAAAGACCCGTTTCATCTGCATTGTAAACATTTTCTTTACCATATTCACTAATTTTTTTTGAAAGGAAATCGAGAAAATTGTTATAATCATATGAAACCTGACCATATGATTCTCCATGTAATCTTCTGAGTTTCAAACTGTGACGTGCTTTAAATTTTCTTAGCCAACCTTTTGATGCTTTGAATTCTGTTATTTTCAGATCGTTGGCAATTTTTAATGCTTTATTAGTCAATAAATCGTCATTTAAAATTGCACCCACTTTCTCTAATTCATTTATCCATTCTGATAAACGCCTGTCAATGGACTCATACTTTAAGATAGGCATTTTATGATTATTTACATATTCTGAATTTATATCTGATAAAATTTTTTTTTCATTTCTTTTAATGTCATTAATTGTGCGCCGAGAAATAGTTTTTTTAAACTTGATCGAAAATATCTCTGCAACTTTACTATCAGATATCTGTTTATTCATGTTTAGATATCGCAGAACATCAATTTTCTCTTTTATCGACAACCTTGTACATTTTCTTTTTGTCATCTTTAGGCTAAAATGAAAAAAATTAATGTAAATAATAATAGATGGAAACAACAATGTTAAAATTAAATATTTAAATTTAAATTATGCAATTAACAAGGAAATTAATAATATTATAACAAAAAGAATGAAAATTCCATCCATTTAAATTAATTTAAGAAATTTTATGTTAAAAATACGAGAGAAGTGTGGCGATTATTAGAAACAGGTGGATATCAGAATTTTCTCATATAAAATTTTTTCATGTGGCGGTTATTAGAGCGTGGCGGATACGAGGATGAGCGGATACGAGAGACCACACTATATATGTATGTTTGTGTGTATGACCCCTCAAGGCATATAATGGCAAGAAATAGGGTTAACGATTGTTCACCTAAATTACATATATACCTATTCTACTTGTAAACTTTGGTTTAGAATTTTCCTTTCATGCCACCATCAACATTAAGATTCCCAATACAAATCTGATGTACAATGATTTTGCAAAATTATAAAAATTTCCATTGATACCCCGGTTATATTAAAATCGGAACCTACATAAATAGAAAATAAAAATAAAAATTGAATACAAAGTTGTTGGATTGGTTTTCCAAAATTTATAAAATGCGCAATGAACCCAGATTTGGTAAGACCCCTCACCCTACTATCTACATACGTCAATAACAATACATACCTCAATCCATCATAAACCCCAAATCTGAAGTCTGAACATTTTCAATAATAATAATAACAATAATCCAATGAAAAGGCATTTAATAAAAATTCAACCGAACATTCCGTAACGTCAATCAGTTATGATCCTTCAATCAATTCCGCTATTGTTACGACGTCATTTATGTTGTCCCAAAAGTAGTGTCAACAAATCATCGGCATATACATTTTTGGAGGCCAATTTAGCAGCTTGTTTGCAATTATTTAAAAATGGCAGACGTTTTCCTCTTATATATATATTTAAAAAGGAGGTGAATGTATATCTAAAATGAGCTTCCCATGTTCTTTAAGTTGAACTTTGAAACTATTGAATAGCTCTGTTATATCAGTCAGAAAGGCAAGTTGCCATTTCCAACTTACATTTTTATGATCAGATAATTCTTTGTTTTTTTGAAATCATAAAAGCTGAAACGTATGCAAGTAATTCATAAAAGTTTTAAAACTTTCCCTCGACTCAACCAACGAACTTCCCCGTGGTACAGAATATCTTCATAGGCAAAATTTAGTTCAGACAGAAATTCCTGAAACTGTCCGTAGTCTAGTGCATGAACTCTAATGAAGTCGACACATGATATCACAATATTTATGATTTAATCCAACTTCAGGGATTTACAACTCAATGTTTGTTGGTAGATAAGGACGTGTATGTGTCTTGAATGTGAATGGTTATGTTTATTCATTTCTTGTCAATGCTTGCAAACCACTCCTTTCATAGACCCCACCATACTAGGAGCACCATCGGTTGTCACACTGATTAGTTTAGTTCAGTCCAGTTTCAAATCATTAACAGTTTGGCAAATGTTTTCATATCCTCTTCTGTTGTTCCTTTGATGGTTTTCGGTACAGCAAGCTCATCTGTGATATCGAAATAATAAATTGTCCCACGAATGAAAATTAGAAGTTATGCAGAATCATGAACATCATTGCTATGGTCGAATGCCAATGAAAAATAGCTTTTTAAGTTTTTGCAAATGCAAATGCAAATTTCCCCCAATTTCTTCAATTCTTTTAGTAATTGTAGATCCAGAATGACTGACTGCACTAAATATATCAACCTTTGGTAACAAAAAGAAGTCATTTTTAACAATTTCTCCCTCTACAAATGGTTTTCCAGTGTGAGTTATAAGCTTGGCGATTTGGAAACATTAGATGCTTTTGCTTCACTAAAATATTTGGTTGACTTGTCAATCCATTTTTCGGTTTTAATATTTTATGTTTTCTCACTTGTCCTGCCAAACAATCATTTATCTTTAGTTAAGTTTCGTAATGTCGACGCAAATTTTTTTTTGAGCAGACACTTAATTCTGGCATATTAGAAATTGGGTTTACAATACTGACCCATAAAACCAATACCCAGATTCCGGTATTGGTTTAGGCTAATACCGGGATCCAGGTATTAAAAATAATTTGAAAAAATTAAAAAATCTATTCATTTTAATTAAAAAAAATATTTAAAATTCAAATGCAACATAGGAATTTTAAATGATTTAACACAAAAGAATATGACTCCATGTACAATAAATTGTTTGTATAAAGAAATAAATGTATATAAAGAAATAAAATAACAAAAATATTATTCAACATTGATTATTGATCTTTTTCATTGTTGAAATATAATTTATTATTATTATAATACCAGATGCTGAAAATGTCCTTTACGTTTCAGTGCTTGTTGGTGGTAAAGTTAACAAGTATTCATAAACAAGTTGTAAATGTTCTGCTGTAATATTTTCTTCCTCAAAATAAGTAATTTCTTGTCTGATAATAATAGTTATTATTCTATATTAATTATTTGTATTTGCTCAAAGGATATATGAAATACACTAAAATAAAAAGTTGATTTATAATACCGAAATACGGGTCTTCGTTATAAAAACACTGATATTGTTACCTTTCATTAAAATGTTTGAAATACCGAGATCCCGGTTTCGGTAGTGCTGGCACTAACCATAATTAGATAAATGACTCTTTCATTGAACTGCGTGAAAAAGTAATGATAATTGCTCTCTTCTTTTAATACCCTTTTAATTCAGAGTTAATTTCTATTTTTTTGAAATAATGATATCATAGGAATTGAAAATTGCTATTAGTAATATTGAAATCGGCGTGGGTCTCACGTCCTTTTTAAAGAGCCAGGTTCAGAACCATCGTGGGCTGTAATTTGAGGACTCCTGACTTAGCGTCTTCGTTTTCCCATTTACTGCAATAAAAATGTCATTGCTACCACAATTACATGTTTCAATTTTAAATTTTAATAATTTTATTCCAATATCAAAACACTATAAACTCGCTACTTTTTACAAATAATAGAAAGAAAAGCAATTATTTTATCATTAGACTGGTTATTCTGAGTGAAGCTTAGTTCCGTTTAGATTCTTATTTTTCAGCCTGCTTTTTGTCTTTCACAATTCGCTTCATTTTTTGACAATAATTTCTTTTGTTAATAACTATATGTATCTAATTCATTTCATTTTTCTTTTTTTTCATTTCTCATTTACGTAAGGGGGTATTTGAAGAATACAATCGACAAAAGTATGAACCTGTCTTTAATCACTTCAACCGAAAAGATAAATGATCAGCTGAAATCGTTAAGCTTCTAAGCAGAATAAGCAGGACAGCACATATTCTGCTTTACGTTGGTAGAGTTGTACTGTACTGTTATAGTGGTTTCTTCGAGAATGAATTGAACTTCAAGCATTCTGAGGAGCTCTATCGAACACCTTTAGTGTGTATGGAATATTTGTCACGCTAAATAGATATCTAATGTCACATTGAATATTTGTAAATTATATATTATGTTACAATTAAAACCTAGAAATTAAAATTTTGTATTTTATATTCGAACAACTTTATTGGTTGCTTAAACATTAATAATATTAGAAATTTGATAAAATTGTACACCGAAAGTTTTTATACATCATTTTAGTTTTATACTAAAATTATGGTGTGGGAACTATTTCGTTCAAATATTCAATTTTTTCTGCAGCTAAAAACTATAGTGAATAATACAAAAATTTGAATAATTATTTACCATTAGCGTTAGCATTACCGATGTACTTCAATTGTTTTACTAATTTATGTATTCAGCGCCATGGTCGTTCTTATATCGAACTAATAGATTAAAAATTCAGATTGTTTTAGATTATCAATGAGTAATTTAGTAGAAGTATCTTTTATCACACAAATCAGCATCTTCAATCTGATACTTTGCTTTTATAATGCATTAGCATCACTCTGGCGCACTGTTGACAGATTTTTCATTTTATCATTTTCGAACGCAAACGTTGGATCAATGGAAAATGAATGAAAAAGTTTTATTGAGCATTATTAAATGATTATTGTATTTTTTAGTGAACTTTGAGTAAAAATTGATATATTAAAAAACTTTTTTATTTATAAAGTTGGAAGTGCAATAACTCCTTTCCAAGTTGAATACATTAGCTAAATATTTGTTTCTAGTACTGGGTCGCTGGACCACTATGAGTTATCGCGGATATAGCACCAATGTTTCAATCTCTCGAAATAAGTTTCCACGCGGTTGGTCGACAAGTTATTGTGAATTTATTTATTTAAAAGTGCAATTATTGATTTTATTTCAAAGTGCAATTTCTGACTATAGTTAGGTATTTTGGATTTTTAGATTGTAGTCAGAAGCACTCAAATATTTTACATCATTAAGAATATAATTATTATTTTCTAAATGCAAAATGTGGAAAGTGCAATTTTGACTTGTACCAGAGGTGCTTTTTTTGGCTTTTCTTAATATATAAACCATATTTTGTCGAGACATCCTGCACAAAAAAGTTGCGTTTTTTGACGATAAATAAGATTATATACAAAAATCAAGGAAAATAATTTTTTCGATAGACTTTGTGTTTATTAGGAATCAATTTGATATCACTGGGCACGCAGCGTGATTAGTCGATGCATCATTCAACTAAGGTATGGGATTCAACATGATTCAACTAAAAATAATCTAAAATAAAATCCTCGAAAAGTTTCTTAGTTCTTCCAGGAATTAAAAAAAAATAAAATCAATCAATAAATCTCAAAAATTCGTCTGTCCGATGGACTTAAAATTTTCATCGTAACTTTTAATACATTTTATTGAAAATTCGAGAATTTTTGACAGGAATTTCAACGGTCCGAAATATTTTTAAATGGAGATCTCGAATATTTGTTCAAATGTCTGATATTATTGTGCGAAATATGAATTTATGTTTAAATATACTCATTATATTAATACACAGAACCCACAAGAATCGAGATATTAATGTGTTTCTTTTAGATGTATTTCATAACAGAAATCTCGAATTTTTTTTGGGAAATTTAAACATTTTGAAAAATAAAATAATTTTTATTTCAACACATCAAATCAATAAAACTTTATTAAAGCCAAACTTTTTGTAATATAATTGATCTATTCGTACAATTATAATTCTTGACATCTATAATGACAACTCATTGTTTTGAGTATTTGAGTTTGGTGTTCATTTCCATACATCATAATTTTATTATGTAAAATAAAATGTTCCATTTTGTTTCCTCTTGCTTGAAATATTTTGGTACAATTTTTGGAGCACAATTCTTAATATCATTTTTGATTTCTGGATAAATCTCAGATTTTATTAACAAGAATTTTATTTTATAATTTAAACATAATAAAATGTTAAATATGAAAACAAAATTTTTACCGATTTTCGAAAGATGAATCATTGTAAGTGACGAGGTTGTTAAAGTTTACAATATTTATAGTTTTGGTGAACCAATAAAAACTACTTTATTTACAATTTTAATATCAATCTAGCCGTAATTAATAGTTTTTAAACCAAGTACGACTATTTTCACGTTATAAAATAAATTTAGACACAACGGTTTTTAAGCATTAAGCCTCAGCTTAGGGAATATTTCTGGTTCATATACACATCTTGTTTTCCTTGACAAATATTGCAAGTTAATTCTTTGTTTGATATCAGTAGTAATTGTAGTAATTCTTACAACCCATTATTTGGCATTTACCTGTCTTGAAAAATAATAGTCTAATCAATTTTATCTATAATTTGTTGAGGTTTGCCAGCAGGAATTTGTATAACTTTTAATGAAACTCATCCACGGTTATTAATATTTGCGGCAACAGGGTTGTTGATATTTGTTTTTAATCAGTGGTAAGCTTTTGTTTATTTAAATAAAGTTCTAGTATCAAATCATTTTGTTGTTTATTAATTCATAACCTTACGCGTAAGTAAATAGAATTTGGAATCAGAAATTATCTGTGTTAGTTCGAATAGATACGAACCTAACATATATGATGATTATATAATTTTAAATTTAAATATTATAACAACCGAATTATTTATAAAGTATAACAAGAAACATTTATTTAATTTAATAACACACGTACAACTAATTTGTTTCCAATTTTACAATCTTCCACATGTAATACAGATGTACCTTGGGCCTTTTTATAACCCTGAAATCGAAATGTCAGATCCCATTTAACATTTGATTTAAACGGTATTTGTTTCAGTTTTTTTGAAGGTCCACCTATAAATCATCCATTTTCATTAACTAAAAGCTGGTTGTTGATTCGTCCAAATATTGTAGTACTACCTTGATCTTGTTTGAATTCTTCAAATCAATAATTGTCAACAAATTGTAGTCGATTGTATTGAACAGTATATTTATTTCAAGTTCATGAAAAATATAAACTGGTTAAATAATGGATTTTCCCTTTTAATATTTTTCATATTTAACATTTGAAATAATGATAAATGTTAGGCTGTCTAAACACACATCTCTCATTGGATTTGTTCATTTTATTTTATCAAATAATTGTATACTTCTTTTTTTCTTAACCATTTATCTTGCAAAATGATGTTTATTTCATTATGTTTATTACTATCATTTTTACAATAAATGATTATATAGTCTCAATTGTTAATGGTTTGGTTTATAAAAGTAACTATGAAGTAGTTCAATGTTTGAATGAAATAATAAAAGAAATAAAGTTTCAATGCACCTTTGATTTCTAACCAATCTTAACATCGGAAACTGACAGGGAAAAGTAAAAGCATTCAAATATACCTTGGAATCATTGTTAGAAGATGGTATTCGATGGTGTAAAGTTATCGTTAATTTAATCAATGTTAGAAAAATTCTAAATTTATGTCCAAATGAACATCAAAAATATTTAGTCAGAGAAATTTCTCAATTGGATCAAGCGGAGATTAAACGCTTAATTATATTTTTTAATAATCTAATAAAAAGAACCTTTGCCATTTCTGACACCAATTGTAGAGACATGAAATCAATTTGAATAAAGTTTTTATTGTAAACGACATTGAAAACGATCATAGAAATATTTGCTCTAGCAGTTAATGTCCCCACGAAAGCATGGGGACTTAATCGGGCGATTGTACTGAGATTGTTGATGCACTTGCGTTTGGGCATGTAGACTCAAGTATCGTACGATGTGAAAGTATTGGAATCTTTATCGGGAATAACTTTGTTCATTAACTCCTTTTGACTGAAGACAGATGGGTCAGTCCGGTTTTCGTAACGAACTTTATCAGGAGAATCGCGAATTAGTATTCTAAGGAAAATTTTTTTGGTTGAATAGAAGGTGTTGATGATCAAGCTCATGAACAGAGAGATCACAGCTAGGAACTTTCTGGAACTTTCCAAACAATAATAATTAAGAGAAACTAACAGAAAATAAAAAAACATCTGAATTAAAAATAAAATCTAACAAATGCAAGAAATATTACAAGAAAATTGACTCAAACATAACAGGGAAACATAAAAATACAAAAAAGCAAACTCGAATAAAGTCGAAAGATAGTAGAAATGCAAAATTCTAGACAAAATCCAGAACAATCCATAAAAATGGAAAAATCCATCAGGGAAGCCATTCAAATCAATGAAAGTTAATAAAAATAAATAAATTAGTTTTAAAAATAAAAATTCAAAAAAATAAATCAGAAAAAACAATGCTAGAATAAAAATTACCTTTAATTTAATATGGAATGTACTGGAAATGCCCAAATCCATCATGGAGGCAAATTTAACAAAAATAATTAAAAAATAAAAATTATGGCACTAAAATTGCCATTAAAATCATCCAAAATTCTCCCTATAATCGCATATATATGCATAATTATATTAATGCTACTTATATAATACAGACCAATTAAAATTTATAATCTTAAATTTTATAAATGACCCCCCATAATCCAATGTATATCAAAATTATATTAATACTACTTATATATACTACTTATTAATTCAAATTTATAATCTTAAACTTTGTAAATGACCCGCCTGTAATCCCATGTATATCTAAAATTATATTAATACTACTTATATATTACTTGCAAATTCAAATTTATGGTTTTGAACTTTATACATGACCCCATACCATTCTAGATATAATTATAAATACTGCTTATATATCACTTGTAAATTCAAATTTGCCGTTTTAGAATTTATAAACGACCCCCAATAATGCTATATATTTATAATAATAGACACTATAAATTCCAATTTATAAATTTTAACTTTACGAATGACCCTCTTATAATGCTATAATGTCTATAATGTCTATAATTGCCAATAGTTACTACTTATATATTATCTATAAATTTAAATTTACTTAGATCATATGAATAAACCCTCTTTGATTTTATATCTACTCATGATTATACTTACAATTTACATATGATGAGACTCATCGTAATTTTGAGATATTTAATTTACAAAAGCATAATGGTATAACTCATGAATCTTATAATTTTAATTCCCTAATTTGCAACCATCCAAAACTTCGGCATCATATTATTAGTACCCATTATCATTGTAACATTGATATAAATATCATTCATATAACGAGATTGTTAAATTCACAAATTTATAATATTTATAAATCACCCCTCCCCAAGGTGTATGATAGAGGAAGGTAGCTGAAATGCTGCTATAAATTATATATGTACCCGTTAAACTCGGACAACATTGTGTGAAATGCTTACTGAACGACCCCAAGCTATACCAAGGCAGCAATAATGAAAAAATCCCTAATGTAAATCATATATGTCAAAGAATCTCAACTTAAAACGAAAAATCTTAAATTGCAAAAATTCCTTAATTAACCCTCCCCAAACTATGCCATTATCATAGTAAAATCTATCTACTAGTGAGAATTGTGTGTGTATGTATATATAGATGTATGTATGTGATTAATCACTTAAGGAAACACATAATTTTAAAATTTCTTAATCTAACCCCCCCCCCCTTGAGAATCTAATCGTCGGGAACTAGATCAATGTTAATAGCCTACATTATGCATATGTATAGGTATATATGTGTTCACATGATATATAAAGCGAGAGGAAATAAACGCGGTAATCAAGTATTAATAATGAGATTGTTAAATTCACAAATTTAGAAGGCCAGACAATTTGGGTGTATAACGCGCCACACGAAAGGAATCGAAAGACATAAACGAATAAACTTTATAACTGCGGGTAATACTAAGTATTTGGACTAGTTTGGAACGAGTCAATTCAAGATAGTAGAAAGATCAATAATTGGCGTTTTTGTGCCATTCATCTGAAAACTAAGAGAAAAATTTAGTAGTTAATAAAATATTAAATTCTAATTTACAGCACATCATTTAAAGTATAGATTCTATATAGAATATACATAAATTATAGAATATACAATATCGTAACAAAAATTGGTTCTTAAATTTATTCAAATTACAAGATGAATCGGTTACTCCGCGTGTTCTGGTAGAAGGGTTTGAATTAATGGTGCATGTTCCTCATTCAATACCGATAGGATAGTTGTCACTAACTTGAATTCCTGTGGCAGAGTAGAATGTAAATTATAAACATAAGTATTATTTATATTGAGTATCACTGATCCGTTATTCTTTATATGACTCCAATCGATATTTTCCAAATTTAGGAACCAAAAGCTATCCACATAGTGGACTGATGGCTAGCGGGAGTTTCCGGCCACATCTTTACTGGATTGCTAAAACTACGATTATAAAATTTACAATATTATTCTGTTAACTTAAAAGATTTGTATTTAACTTAATTAATTATTAGCAATGTTATTAGTTAGGAGTAATTATTCGAATTCAAATCGTTATATTTGATCTTCATTGGAAGTATTGATTTGTATTTAACTTAATTAATTATTAACAATATTGTTAATTATGAGTAATTATGAGAATTTAAATTGTTATATTTGATCTTCATTTGAAGTATTATAACAAACGTAAATTAAATGAGTATTTTAGAGACGTTTTAGGAATCGTGGTGTTTTGAAAGTTGGTTTGATGAGGGTACTGGAGAGTTTGTAAAAAATTGGAAAATGATTATATTTAACTGGGAGTGTATAAATTTAGAAATGTCGCAATCCAGCAATCGCAGCGAGGAGGATCAGCACGACGAGATAACCACTCGTCTCCGGATCAGGTATATATGGTATAAAATCCACGAATGGAATAGGGATCAGGACCTCGATAACTGGGGCCCCGTAATTCGCAGTGGACCGGAACCCGATGCCCGGTATGGGTCAAAACAGAGCCAGATAATAATTGACTAGTGGAGGCCCGAGATCGAGTCATCAGTGCAATAGAAACGGCACAATATAAGCTTCGGAAGGATTATGAAATTTGGGAAAACAATAGAGTCAAAGGACCAGAGTAAATCGGACGTATATCTTCTATCGATAGTCCGTGGGCCCAAGGAGTGTCCGATAATTATAGTGCAAACTGTGCGCTCACTTTTTGCGAGCACTCATCCACTTGATACAGTACCAACGTTGATTACATAACCGGTATCAAGCGGTAAAACAAAGTTGTATTCTGGGTTACGCTGGTAACAGCACGAAAGGTAAAATTTTTAATCATTGGTAACCCAACAGCTTCAGCTTCTTGAATGTTTGGCATATTTTCTTTATTGATTTTGATGAGAGTTAACGTTTGAGATGTCGAATCATGCATAATTTGTTTTATATCGTTTGTTTTTTTTAATGAAAAGAATATTTAAACAATAGTTTTAATTTAATTTAGTTATAATTAATTTAATTTTAATTTAACTAATTTAATAATGTTGAGGTTTGAAAATAAATTATTAAATTATATAGTTCAGATTAAAAGGAAAGCCGAAATTGAATGGCGGTCAAGCAGAGAAGCAATGGCAAAGAAAGATATGATAAAAACAGAACTATAAAAGGGTACAATCAGACATGAAATGGGAAAATGCGCAAACCGGAGGAAGTGGAATAAAGTGAAAAGTTATCGAAATTGAAGCTGGAAAACGGGAGAGGGGTAGATTAAGGGATGGTGAAGAAGACAGTGAGCAAGAAATTGTTAGAAAATGTGTAGAAAGGGTCGTAAAACAGACAAATGTGGAAAAACGTAAAATATTAATTAATTAATTAATTGGCTAATGGGAAACCCGAGCGATGAAGAAAACCCGAGCACGGCAATTTGGAAGGGTAAACAAACGAGGAATTCAGAGGGCAATTATCCAAACAACCGGATAAACGAGGGTAAACAAAAGACGGGGAATTACGAAGAGGGTCAACAAAAATAGTCAATTAGGGAATGATAGCGGAAGAAGTCAAAACCAATTAGGTCAAAAACGGGGCAATTACAACGATTATGGGAGTATATAAGGAAACTCAAAATTCACATAATCGGCGATAGCCTTAGGTAGGGACACGAAGAAACAGACGATAGGAGTTCGAGGAATAAAATAAAAGGAAAAAGGAATTATAAGAGGAATTTGGGAGTCAGAAAGGAATATTAAAAGAGTTCGGATCAGAGAGCGGAATCAAACAAAAGGTGAAACCTATTTTTTTAAAATCGTACAAGGCCAAGACCTTCCAGAGCGGAGTTCGATCTGAAATTGTGTAAGAATTGTGATTAACCAACAGTGTGATTAATTGTTGAGAGTTGTGAATTGTTATAAAACAAATATACGTTGGGAGTTTGTGTTTATTGATTTTGGAACACGTGGAGTCAGAGTAACCAACGGTTGATTTTGATTTCGTAAAACCCTTCGAGAAAACTATGAAGTTGTTGGTGAATAGCTCCCTAATTTAACATATTCAGATTTATTTTCCTCTGTGAGAAGTACTAGAGAGGTTCTGTCGGTCCAAATTCTGATATTTGAATAGAAAACGTTTGATAGAGAAGCATTGTCAAAACATCCTTTTCTATAGGAATTCCGAACCAGGGAAAAACTGATAGTATTCTTTTTCTGGATCAGTATATCAAATAGAAATGCCGAGTATATGTTTGTAGAATGCACGAATCATCAGCCGGAATTATAGTGCGCTTGTAACGATCTGTAGAGAAATATTGTCGATTGCCTAACATGTTCAATAAAATTTTGTGCGTTGATTAGAATTAGCGAAGAGAAATATTCCGTCTTTGGAATTTGTTGTTATAATAATCTGTGATGATATATTGAATTTAATATCAAAATGATGATAAAACATTTTTAAAATTATTCGATCTTTTAATCTAAAATGTATTAACCCTTTCCTCTCCTCATTATTTTCTGCGCCCTGCATATTTCCATACCAATATAATTGCCCAAAAAAAAATAATAAATTTAATTTGAGCTCATTCGTTGTCATCATCGCTTGCAAAATCGTCGTCGTTCATTGCAAGTATTTGCCTAACACTTCTGCACCACGAAATCTCTTATTTTTTTTGTCATAATTTTACATACACAGGATAGAAAAGGGTTAACGATATATTTTCAATTATGAATTTAAACAAATTAATTAAAAAATTTCAAGAAACATATGATCCTCTACTGTGACATTAATTACTCTAAATTCATCAAATTTTTATGACTTCTGTATCTTTTAAAAAAAAATCAACGAAAATTCAAATACGAACACACCTAACTGAAAATAAATAAATAAAATTCAAATAGCAAATCATCCTTACCCTTTAACGTAGTTGATTAAAATAACAAATAATGTCGATGGAGTTTTGTTGTGATGGAATAAATAAAATTCAATTAGCAAATTACCAGACAAATCCGAATGAGATTTTGGGTATTAGTACAGTTTATATATGATATTTCTCCGCCAGCAGTAATTGCACAGCACTTCAGCACCAGCCGATCAGAATTGATAAGTCGTGCAGACACGCATATATCGTAGATTGTTTGGTATATTTGTGTATTTGGGTTAATGTGAGTTTGGAATCACTATTTGTGCAACCACTACACAAATCAATGTTTATCATATTGGTTCCGGTGGACGGTTGGAGTGGGTCGTTTGAAAATTAGCTCCTATCTCGGAGCAAACAAACTGTGATAAATTTTAACCTCCTTTAACTCGATTCGAATGTTGATCGATGGAATATTTTAAATTGAACTGCAATGATAAAACTGATATATGGGTAATCTAAATCATTAAACATTATGCATGTTAAATTAAAGACGAATTTTAATAAAATTAATAAAAGTCTAATAAAGTCTAATAAAATTAATAATAGTCTCAAAATTTTAAATATCTATCAATTTAATAAAATAATCTCAAAATTTTAATATTTTATTATGACTCTCCAATCAAATGAAATTAAAATAATAATAATAATAATATATGTGAATTTTAACTGAAATTACATTCTCGAATAAGCATATTTCGAGGACGAAATTTTTTTAAGGGGGGAGATATGTTGAGGTTTGAAAATAAATTATTAAATTATATAGTTCAGATTAAAAGGAAAGCCGAAATTGAATGGCGGTCAAGCAGAGAAGCAATGGCAAAGAAAGATATGATAAAAACAGAACTATAAAAGGGTACAATCAGACATGAAATGGGAAAATGCGCAAACCGGAGGAAGTGGAATAAAGTGAAAAGTTATCGAAATTGAAGCTGGAAAACGGGAGAGGGGTAGATTAAGGGATGGTGAAGAAGACAGTGAGCAAGAAATTGTTAGAAAATGTGTAGAAAGGGTCGTAAAACAGACAAATGTGGAAAAACGTAAAATATTAATTAATTAATTAATTGGCTAATGGGAAACCCGAGCGATGAAGAAAACCCGAGCACGGCAATTTGGAAGGGTAAACAAACGAGGAATTCAGAGGGCAATTATCCAAACAACCGGATAAACGAGGGTAAACAAAAGACGGGGAATTACGAAGAGGGTCAACAAAAATAGTCAATTAGGGAATGATAGCGGAAGAAGTCAAAACCAATTAGGTCAAAAACGGGGCAATTACAACGATTATGGGAGTATATAAGGAAACTCAAAATTCACATAATCGGCGATAGCCTTAGGTAGGGACACGAAGAAACAGACGATAGGAGTTCGAGGAATAAAATAAAAGGAAAAAGGAATTATAAGAGGAATTTGGGAGTCAGAAAGGAATATTAAAAGAGTTCGGATCAGAGAGCGGAATCAAACAAAAGGTGAAACCTATTTTTTTAAAATCGTACAAGGCCAAGACCTTCCAGAGCGGAGTTCGATCTGAAATTGTGTAAGAATTGTGATTAACCAACAGTGTGATTAATTGTTGAGAGTTGTGAATTGTTATAAAACAAATATACGTTGGGAGTTTGTGTTTATTGATTTTGGAACACGTGGAGTCAGAGTAACCAACGGTTGATTTTGATATCATAAAACCCAACAATAATATATTTTAAGTTTAATTATTAAGTTGATATTTTTATTAATGTGGAAGTCAGAGGCATTACATATATTATATAACAGGGGTGGGCACGCATGAAGTCCTAGAGAGCCACATGGCTCATCAAAGAGCCGCACTTGCCCACCCCTGGTATATAGTGTAGTGAGACATGTATTATTTAAATATTGCTTATAAAAAGAATCAAACAAGGTAGAATGTAATAAGGAAATATTAAATTTTGATTCTAAATACCGCCATCGAATGACACTATAAATTTTAATTCTGTTTACACCTATTTTGTGACACAGGTAAAAATGAACTAACCATGAAAATACAATTGCAACAAAAAATTTTTTTTTAAAAATTCAGTTGAAAAAATTTCAAAATAAAAAAATCGAATTCAATTTTCAAATTCAATTATCAAAAATTCAATTATCAAAGAGCCGCAGTTTACTCAACGATAATATAATAATAGTAAAAGCATTTTAGAATCTTCTAAAATATTCTAGTTGCTTATAAACAATAATTGTTTAGTTACCTATTCACGATAATTAACTATCAACTAATAACGCTGATTACATATTACCTATGAACAAAATCTTATTAACGAAAAGAATAATCTTTAGTTACATATTTTTAAAATCCTTTAAAACATTTTAGAATAATCTAGTTGCGCTTATTAACAACAATTGTTCAGTTACTATTACCGATAATTAACAAACAACTACTGATATTTGTTTATAATATATAATATATTCAGATTTCTAATGAACACTGGAATAATTTAGCAAAGCAAAACAATTGCTCGGATATTGTAGAATGCATCCGTAAGAAATCTCAACCTCTAAATTATTACAGCGATAAACCCCATAGAATCGGCACTCCTATCGTTTTATATTGCATCGGTTCTCATAGATCTGAAAGAGTGAGATTTTTTGATTTTGAATTCGATTCAGTATTTTTTCAAAATAAAGATTGAATCCAATTCTAATCATTTTTTTGTTGATAAATCAGAAGGCCTGCTACCCCCAATGATGGAAGAACGGCTTCATCACAAAGTCTGCTCATCTAGTACATTTATTTTTGTAATTGCTGGAGAAAGCCCAGATGGTTATTTGTTTAAAAGGTATTGAAGCTCAGTTATCAATTATTTATATAAAAAATAATTTTATATATAACTGTAAATTAACCCCACGAAACCACCGCTCTACTGGATCATAGTTATTTATAGATCATTATGATTTCCCTATTTCTTATCAGTATTCTGTTTACGACATCAAAAGGGAAATGTATCATAAAAAAACTAATCAATCAAATTAAGGTTTTAGAAGCATTTTGGTGTATTTTTTGGATAAATTGCACATTTAAAAAAGAATTTATACTAATATTATATTATAAGACGGGTATAATAGGTTACTCTTAATGATAGTACGATTCTATTAATTAAAGAACTGTGTTCATAAGGCATTAATAGATTACATCCTCAAATGAAGATTTTAAGGTAATTTCAAATGTAATATCCACCTTAAACCCTCTCAAAGTGACAGTTGAAAGTTTGTGCTGCAAAGATATCGACCTACATAAGGCTTTTATAGCTCTTGAATTTATGGTTGAGGAACTATCAAAAACAGATTCCCCATTTCGCAAAGATCTTCAAATTTCATTATTAAGACGAATTTCTTAGCGGCGTTTATTTATGTGGACCTTCTTCGCTTCATTCATATTCCGAATTTCCGAGATTCAGATAAGGAGGATTATGAGATGTTTAACTTAAGTAAGCTTTTATATCACTAAAAATCATACTCTTGCATGATAACGCAAGTCCTGCATTCATTGAAGTATAATATTTGCATTTGTAATTATTCATTTTTTGAAAATTTTAATAAAAGTAAACAATTAATACATCTACCTAATATATGGATAAATTATAATATTAACATCACATATTAAGGTGTACTTATACAAATAATAGTTTAATATACAATTAATTAATATTCAATTTAATTATGAGGAATCAGTAGTTATGTGGCTGTTGTTATAAATTCAGATATACCCGTTTGCACTGAATAAACGCATATATAATGTAAAAATAAAATTAATACGTGTATATTATATAAACATACAAACTTACCTGTGTGTTGATTTTTAGAGTTCAATGAATAAACGCATTTAATATAGAAAGTGAGACAGTGGTAGAAAAAATAAACTGACATACAAAAACACAACACATAGTAAAAAATGCATGTAAATTTTCTATATGTAGAATCGTTGTAATGAATAAACGCAATATAATAAATAATTTACAGACATTTTTAGAAATTTTTAGAAAAAAATAACCGATAAAATTTTGACAAAATTCCGAAAACTCAACTTCGAGTTGCATAGATAATAAAGACATTATTTTGTAAGATTTATCTTCAATTTTTAATAAATTTAAAATTAGATTTTTTAATAGAACATGACAAAATTCGATTAATTAGTTTATTTATTTATAGTTAAAAATATATCTGACTTACATGATATCGAAATAATTCCAAATAACTTCATAAAATAATAACTTACAGAAAATTAAAACCAAAATTGTTCAAAAACTTCACAGTCTCCAGTTTGATCGTAAAAAACCGCAAGGGGAAGAATATCAAGTAGTTTCAAGTGGTTTCATAAAAAAAAAATTTTAGTTATTACCCAAAAAAATATAAAAAAATTAGCGGATTTTCAAACGTTTCTGTCAGCCATATGTTGAAAATGTAAGATTGACTAAAGATACTCACGAAAACCATTGGCCGATTAAATAATTGTTTACACGCTTTTATTTTTGAATTCAAATAAATTTAAATAAACATACNGAAATATAAATATGATTGTAAACAAATAAATTTCGCACTTAATTGACTGATTAACATTTAAATTTGAGATAACTGTTAATCCACAATCAAATTGCCTTTTATTAAGTTGTTTGGAAAAACAGGGTTTTTTTGACTTTTTTTTAAAAAATTTCACGGCACAGTTTGGACAAAAAATATAAATAAAAACATAAATCAATTATTTCAGATGACGAAATGTTATTGATAATAAATTATCATTACCTGTAAGATGTTTTCAGCTGAGAAATAAATATTTTAAATATTTTGTTAAAATAGTTAAAATAAATGGAAATAGTGAATAATTAAATTGTCAAAATCAGATTTTTATTATTTTTTTAGAATTTTGCAGTATTTAAATTGTCATTTTACAGTAAATTTAAAAATATTTTTTATAATTTAAAATGATGTTTTTATTAATATAATATTAATATTAAATGTTAAATTCTAAAATAATAGTAAAAAAATTATTTGGTTCAAAACTGAAAATTAGATGTAAAAGTTTGGTTAAATCTAAACATTATTGTGCTAAAAAAGATTTTTTGAATTCTCCCACGCCACGAAATGTCAATATAAAAAACTGTTTTATTGCACATACAATTAGGAAAACTCCATTCACTACTCTTCACAAATAATATTAAAATTAGATCATTAGATTATTAAAGGTAAATATTAAATAAAATTTTGAAAATCAGCTTTAACTTTTAATTGGTGTAAGATCATTAACTTGAGACCTAACAAATTCAACAAAATATATTTATTTTTCATTATTACTTTTGCTCTGTATTCTTTTGTCACCTTTCTATTTGTCTACTTCTCATTAATTTTTATATTATCCATAAAAACCCATTTTAATCATGATCCTCTTCGAATTTAGTTCCATAATTTTGGTTTTTTATATAGCCAGGCTGCATTTGTAAAGCATTTGCTTGGGTTCCTTCTCGCCCAGAAGAATCTGGGGAATTCTGGTTACCAAAACGACGTGATTATGTTGCCGCTGCTTATAGAGCGAAATGCCGATGTAAGCACACGCATGAAGAGCACGAGGCGTATCCTCCTCCTCATAGGTGCCGAACAAAAGGCTGTGGCTGCCAGTTATTCCATTCAGCGTTCGTGTGTGCGGCTTGTGATATGCATTGGCACAGGCATAGCACTGTATTTGAAACGGAAGCCGATCGAAAACGAGATAATCGCCCGGTAAGAGAAGAATGGTTTCCTTTTGCTGAACTCCCCGATCTTTGCCAAATTGCGTTAACTGGACAAGACAATCCAAGTGTCCAAGTTTTAGCTGACGCCTTGCCTCCTCATCTCAGAGAAAAAATGTTCCTTGAGCAAAACAAAAAAGCTCAAGGTGGTCCATCTGGAAACGATGCAATGGTTAATTTTAAAAAGTAATAACTGATGGACACAACTAGCTGTTGATTAGATCGACTATTTAACATTTGCGTTGTAGAATTCCGGGAGATCATTTCCCATGCATTGATGATAATAAAGTATTTAGTTTAGAACATTTTACCATATCTATAACAATAAATTTTCTACTAGAATTTTTCTATCAAATTTCTCTAAATTTCAGTTTTTAACATTATTTAGCTTCGGTCTTTTGGACAAATAAAAAATAAAATGTTTGAATATTTTTGTTAAAAATTAAACTATTTTTATAACATATCTACAGTTTCAGTTAGTAAATCAACACAGATAAATCTTGAATTTTTTGTTAAGTTAATGCCAGGACCGGTCTTATAACATGCGGGGCCCATTCCCAAGGCGGCAGACGAGGAGTGAGATCCATACAAAACTTTGCAATTCTACATATATTAAAATAATGGGAAATAAAAAATTAAATTACTTAACTTTTTACTCTATAACAGCGTTGACACATCAATAATTAGTGTTTTATTCATTTAACTGAAGATCATAAAACTCAAAAAAAAATTAATAATTGATTATAGAAAGGCAAAACCCTGTAAAATTATTTTGTCTTGGCATGCTAATTGACAGTTCATATATAACTCAACATTATAAACTATATACACTATAGTGTTGGTTTGGTTGTATCTTCTACTTCCACCTTGTTTTTACAACTTACATGCAAAACCTATAATAATTTCATTATTGTCAAGATCCTTAGCAAAATCATTCTCAATCGACAAAATAGCTAAGTTACTGAGCCGATTTGAAATCATTGTTGATCGCATATAAGTTTTAATTTCGAAAAGGTTCTTTCTCCGGAACCAATAGTTAGAAGTATAATATTTAGTCAAAGCGCGGGGCTCAAGGCGGTTGTCTTGTTCGCCTTGCCCTAAGGATATAACCATTCAATCAAGGTTTTTATGGTTGAGTTAATAACTAAATGATATCCATGAATTTTGGATCCCTTGTCATCCTAATGGAATAGAAAAAATAACGGGATAGCCCTAGATTATAGAATTGAAAATTAGTTTAACAAAATACCGAAGAGAAACGACCTAATCAAGTTGAAATTTTTTTAATTGCACTAAAGAAAATAATCACGGCCTTCAGAGCAAAATTCTGCAATTGTTGACCGAAAAAGATAAGGTACTAAAGACGGGCAGTACAAAGATCAAGTGCCAGTAACTTGAGAGCACTTTGTTCAAATTCGAGGACGTGAAGGAGACAATGCGTCCCAACCATGTCCAGCAAGAACAGTACACCCGGAGATTAGATCGATCTCTGGGCTTATGTTGGATGATGGAGGTAGGCCCGTCACCACATTTGTCCTGAATAAATATATTACAAGATACGGCCAAACAAATATGGAGTCAACATACACGCTGAAGAGCGCCAATAAAGAAAAACAGAATAGCAATTCCCAAAGCCAACATAAAATCCCAGATTCAAGTTCAAGCTAATAACATTTCGAAAATTAACAATAATCATTATTTGCTAATTGTGTGGCCTGATTTATTTTTTGGCGTATATTAATTAATTGTGTAGCCTGCTTTTATTATACAGTGTTAATTTTATTTAAATATAATACAAATAAATAAATATATAAAAGGATAATTATTATAATTCTAGTCATTATTATTTAAGTTGAAAATCTTTAGAAAAAATATCTCAATATATAATTTTATAGCACACAATATTTTAATTGTAATAATAAAAATAAAAAATACCACGCCTGGCAGATTTTTTTAACATACAATATTTAAAAAATTAAAGCTAAATAATATTCCAATATCGCGTCCTATCTATTTTCAATAATAAAAATAAATAATATTTCAATATTTCAATATTTACTAACTAAAAATTTATATAAATAGCGGCACGAAAATCACGAAATTCTTAAAAAATTAAGAAACTTGATTAAGCATAGAATAATGTCAGTCAACAGTGTAATCGGTAAATTTTTATATTTAATAAAAGTTTAATAGACAAGTCTTGTTCTTATCTTTTAATTTTATTCAAGAATATCCAGTGCAAGTTGGGTTTTCAAGTAAAATTGAGACTCAAAAACATATAAATTTAATAATAGGAAACTGGTGACAGGATATTGGTATCTTTAATTTTACCCAAGTGTTGTCAGGAGGACGAGTTATTCCGACAAGAAAATAATTATATTTGAGTCAGGCAGACACTGAGTGAACATCTTCCATTACAAAAACGGAGATATAAACTCGGGAAATAGAGCACATTTGACGGTGACACAGAAAGGAAGCACATTTAATAGAAAGGCCATGCATGATGTGGATCCGAATCCGTCGACAAATTTTTATTAAACCTAGAATTTGTTTTATTTAATATTTCTATAAATACTATGAGATAAAGCTCCTTTAGCCCTAAAAATATTGAAATGTTTAAAATTTTTAAATGTTTGCAAAATTATTTTTGTATATAGTTAACATAATATTTAATATAATAAAATTAAATTTAAAAAGAGCTTTTAATGATATTTATTAATATTAAGAATTAAAATTTTGTATTTAACATAATTTCATATATAATTTTATATATATATAAATTTTAAGCTATCATTGAAAACCTTCCAATCATATCAACTGTAAGAAAATTGCAATATTATTTTATCTATGGTTTGTTTTAATATTAAGAGTAAACTGTCACTTGGGTCTAATTGTAAATTTACTAATTTATTATTAAATAATTAATTATTTTTAAATTTAGTAACTGCTAAATGATTTCTGCATTTTATTCAAAATTTTATTTAAACTATTATTAGATTCTACAGAACTTGATTTTAGACTATGTACACGCCATTAAAATCAGAAGTCCCTGGTTTTTTAGAAAAAACTAAAAAAGAACGAGAAACTCGTAGACTTGAAGGAGTGAGACAAAAATCTGCAATCGTTATTCAAGTAATTTTTAAAATAATATGCATTATATAAATAATGAAATAGAGATATTATCGTGGATTTATAATTCGCAAAAATCTTGTTAAGAAAATCAGGTTAAACTACTTGTTTAAAACTTTGTTTTTTAAATAATCTAATTTAATTTAGGGATGAATTCAGACAATGCTTAAACATTAACAGTGACGATTGTTGTAAAAATGAACCAATTGAAGGTAATGTTATTCATTCGATAAATTTCCAAAAAATAAATATTAACAATTTTCTGTCATAACAACATGATAAAATTAATATGATAAATATATTATTGTTTGTAACGATAAACATTTTTAATTAGTTAAATAATTTTAATATTTTAGAAATTGCATATATTTTTAATATTTTTACTTAATTAAATATTTATTTGAAATGTTAATAATTAAAAAAATTTGAGATATTCCAATGGTATCACTTATTGTCTCATTTAAATTCGTTTTAATTGGGTTTAAGAAAGGCTAGAGATCAATGATTGTTTATTTATTAATTAAAGTTTGCCTAAAATCAGTAGAGAAAGTAATAAAATATTGAGAACAAATCACAAGAAACCGAGATAATTAACGGCAGCTCTGCAACTGAGAGCCACATTGATCCAATAGGGTTCCAGAACAAAAAACCAAATTTGAGGTGTCACCAGAAAAGGGTACGGTAAAAATGAAAAATATGAAAAATTTAATCTTCATAGCTAGATTATGACGAAAAATGTAAATTCATAAATATTTTATGTTTACCACATTGCGCGATAAGGCCATTTAGATAAAATACCCCACAGGGCCCAGCAACATATATTTCATTATTTGTTGCATTTTCCCATGCAAATAACAATACAAATAATAAGTTTGTGAAGGTCCAAGCATAATATTTAGTAACTAATACTAATTTCCTTCAGCAGCGTTTCTTGTCCTATGGAGCTCGGTTTCTCGAACATTAAGGAATTTCTAATAATTTCTATAGTATCATGAAATCTGATTTGTCTTTGTAATTTCACCTATATTTTATGATCGTTTTGCAATAAAAAATCGAATAAGATTAAAAAATAAAAGTTTTTGATAATTCAAGATATTATAAAGAGCGAAAAACTCTAAAATATTATACGCACAATTCTTTTCTTTTTCTCTATGGGATTACATGATGACATATTTATGTAAAATATTTATAATTTTCGATATAAATTACGTCATTCGTATAAATATGACGGTTATTTGCTTGCCGTGTTTTTTTTGAATTTTTCCGCGGCGCGACTATTTGTGATGTTTTCTTCGACATTGTTGACAGTTGCTGGAAATTCATTGTTTCTAATCGTGGTGCGCTTTTCTTTTGAGGATTTTTTCCAATAACTTTGACAGTTTTTTGACATTTATTTTATTGCTATCATTCATGAACAAATGAGTAAACGACGAACGCTTATTGAAAAACAAATTTAAAAAAAACGATTAAACGAAAAACTGTTTAAGGATATCGTAGACACATTAAAAAGTAAAAAAAAAGAATCAGATGTTGATAACGACACAGGAATTACTTCTATGAGGTAATGGATGATGGAAGTGATTTGGATTACGATTCAAATGATACTGTTACTACCAGCAATTCCATTAAGGCCGGTTTCATCAAAGTTGCAGCATTATTTTTTCATCTTTTATTAACTTTTATCGTAGATTCTTGTACTGCTTTGATTTCACTGGATTCTTAATCTATAAATTCACAAAATTTATACAATGACGAGCATTCCAACTATTTAACTAACCGTCACTCGCTTTAAACTTTTTTCTGAATCACCATAAATTCTTTTGCTCAGTTGAATGGGTTTTTCTTTTAAAATTGGCCAGCTAATAATAGTTCTTTCTTGCTGAATCCACAACTAGAGCGCATTATCCAATACTTCATCATCAGGTTGTTTTATGGTTGATCGTTTTAAAAGATTATTTTCTAATTCTAAACTCGAAGCCAACTTTCGTATTTTTAATTCATTTTTTACCTAATCGACTTTAACTTGGCAACAAATAGAATGTTCAATATTTTTTAATGTTTTTGATCAGTATTTTAAGTAAAAAATGATCAGTAAAAATTTTTTTTTTTGATCAGTATTTTATAAAAATGATCAATATTTTAATTAAATGATCAGTATATAACAACGGTGGGCAAATGCGGCTCTTAGAGCCGCATGCGGCTCTTCGTTGAGTAAACTGCGGCTCATTGATAATTGAATTTTTGATAATTGAATTTGAAAATTGAATTCGATTTTTAAATGAAAGAGGACCAGGCTTCGCAAATGCACCATAAAGTTACTTCTATAATTGAATTTTGGAAACTCGTACCAGAGGCAAAATATCCACACTTAAAACAAGCTGCTTGCCGTCTAATTTCAATTTTTGGTACAACATATTGTTGTGAATCTTTGTACTCCACAATGAAGTTCGTGAAGTCGAAATATCGTTCACAGTTGACCAATCAGCATCTTACAGAATTGCTGCGAACAGCTTTAACAAAGTATACACCAAATTTCAAAGATTTGACCAAAAGTCTTCGTTAATTCAAGAAATTTTATTACTTTTTATTAATGGATTTTTATTATATTTTATGTTTGTTACTTAAATTTTGAAATAATTGTTTTTAATAGCGTTTAAGTCTTTTTTAATCAAATTAATGAAATAAAAAAAAATATGTAGTTCACTATGGTGGCTCTTTAAAAAATAAATTTTCGGAAAATGTCTCTCATTGAACTCATGCGTGCCCACCCTTGGTATATAATGTCATTTAATCAGTTAAAAATTAATAAATGATTAGTATTAAAATGGTATTTGATCAAACAAAGATTAACAAGTCATCAGTATTTATTCAAATAATAATTGGTAAAGGTGATCAGTAAATTTTCTTTTAAAAAAATATAATTTTAATTTAATCTACTAGTAATGCTTTTGTTGTTTTCTTTGATCTTCCTCGTTGACGTTTCTCTCCGATTGGTATTTGTTTGGCACTAGGTAGTGGCTTGACATATTTTGGACGAATAGATACACCAATTACATGCTTACACATGTATTCTTTTAAAAATGCTGGACAAGTACATGCACCTTCCTTCCATTTGGCACCATCTAACGAAATATTTACGATCCGCACAACCGAAGATCTTTTCCTAAATTGATCGAATGTATTCCAACGCATGTATTTCACATTTTGTATCTGATCCTCTGATACTTTTGATTCGTTTCCTGCTGGACAATAGTACTCTACACAATTGGAAAGAGTTTTATTATTTTACTACTTTTGGCCCAATGGTAACCATCTGCCCATTTTTTTGATAAATCGTTGGAGATTCGACGAATTCTTTGTCATTGTTTTCATAAAGATATGATCTTTTTTAACAGAATCGAGACAAAGTTTAATATAATGCGATAATGGAAATCTTTCTCTAAGAGTATCTTCTTTTTTAATAACTAAATTAAATGATTCTAGTGCATTGTTGGTTGATGGAGTGATCTATTTTTTCATTCGATTGGTACCTCTGTTAATATTTTCCTTATCTTTATATATTTCATTTTCGAAATCATTTTCTGATTCTGAAGATTCGTAAAATGGGATTTGAGAAGCCATGGTTATTATTTTTTTTTAGTTTTTAAATTTTCTTTTAATTTAAAATTGTTAAGATTTAAAAATGTTAACGTTTTAAATAGTCAAATAATTATTTTTAAAACAATAACTAATTGACCTCTAATCAAATTAATTAGAATACTGGTCAAATAAAATTAAATAATGGTCATAAAAATAATTTGCTTGTCATTCTAATAAAATACTGAGCATTAGAATAAAATACTGATCATGAACATTGAAATAATTTACTGATCAAGTGATACTGATCATTTTATTCAAAAAATGATCAAATTAATAAAATACTGATCATAATAATAAAATACTGATCATAATAATAAAATACTGATAATTTGTATTAAAATACTCATCAATAAAACCTAAGCCCTTTAACTTTGGCACACAAAAATATTTTCTCACTTGATTTTTTGAAGTTCCGCCTTTTATTAAATTAAGCTCTTCTATTTTCTGTTTCATAAGGTCATTGTTTTATTCATTCTTTTGATTTCATCTTTTATCACTATCCATATTTAAATTTTTTAAATCGCTATGAATTATTTTTAATAGAATCTAACAAAACAATTTTATTGCATAGTTTATTATGCCTGATTTGTGTTTTCTCTTTGGTTATTTCGTTAACTTTAGAGTATATGTCTTATTTTGAGAGTGATTTCATATGACTTGATGTACTATTTACTTGTATTATATCACTAGATAGCTCTAATGCAGGAGTGGCCAACCGGCCGCCCGCATGCTTTAATATTTTGAAAATATAATAAAAACTTTTTAAATACGATATAATACAAAAAATGTAATAAATGCAACACAAAGAATATATAGTTAATAATTACAATACAAACTATAAAAATTTTTATCAAAAAAACGAAACCTAACCAATAAATTAAAAAGTTAAATTGCATAATTTAATAACTGTGTTACTTTTGTTGATCGTCAATTTACGGTGCATATATCATATTACTTCCAGATAATTAATAATCGTGCAAACTTTGTTTATTTCATATACACTAGCGGTTGTCTCAGACCCCACTACGGGCTATTACTGCGCTTCTCCTGTTCCTTAGTTGGAATTAGCACAGAAGCATTAGTTAAAAATTTACGCCTTTCAAACCTGCGGCCCGCCGCATTATTCAAAAATATTGTAATGGCCCTTTTACCAAAAAGGTTGGCCACCCCTGCTCTAATGTATTACATTTCGTGCTGTTTTGCTTTGAAAAAAGTGAGTGTGGTATCCCATTACTGTGCTACTAAGAATTCCAAGCCTTTTCGGCACGCTGTTTATTTTTGGAATTTTGTTTTTGATTAAACGTCATTTTCTAAAATAAGAAATGAAATAATAATGACATGAAGAGTTTAATATTTTGTTTTGTCAAAAATCTTCAATTTAGACCGGTCTATTCGGAGGCGAGAGTCTACTAAATAAGCAAAATATTTAGATTAGTCAATCTTTAATAAGACTTCTTTTAGTTCAATTTTTAAAGAAAATACAATTTAAATTAATTATTAGTTTTTGAAATAACTAGTAATGATAAATAATTACTTGAAAAATTGTACTGTAAATTTATGTAATAAACGCTATAAAATAATAGCAACAATTTATAACGAATAAAATATTCGTTTTGACAGAAAGATTTAAATCTGTATTTTTTCTTGAACACTTCAATTGAAATTTTATATAAACATCAATCTGTTTTCTAGTTCAGATTTACATTCTTTCCATTTATATTGTCGAGGATCTTGTCTTAATCTTATCAATTTTTCTTTTTGAATTCTTTTTTCTACAAATCTTCAAAAATTTCGTCGTCATTTTCATGAATTTTGTCTTTTACACAATTGTTAAAATCACTTGTAATTTGTTGAGAGATGTTCAACTCAGCTTTGATTTGAGCTGCAGATACTTTGCGGTTGTTTGCTGATCTAATTATTCGTCTTTTGTCTCTTCCTCCATACTGTTCTCTTAGTTTTAAAAAGTTTGTAAACACATCTTAAGCGGTGAAAAATTGATGCAATTTGATTTGTGGACTTGCCTTGACTGAATAAAATTGTGATTTGGCCTTTCTCAAAATCTGTGACTGCTTCACCTCACGGCATGATTAACAGACACATGTAGACACGTGGTTCCTTATATAGTAATGGTGATGATAAAATTGATTCTAGCCAATCATAGTCTACCTTCACACAAAGTACCATTTATTTTTCCTTTCCTGTGAACACAAAACTTTACTTATATAATTTAACTTTATCATTATGAACAAAGGCAAAACAGATTTTCTTCAGCTGAATCGTTTTATATATTGTTTTGTCTTTCAGTGATAATTTTTTATGGTGTGTAAATATTTTATGTAACAGGATTTGTAAGTGATCTGATGCATAGTTTGTATGTTACAAAATAGGGATAGTCTTATCATTATAAACAGCACTGTATATATTTATTCGATAATTTGTACATCTCATATATATTTTTGATAACCATCATGATATCTAAAATTCGAAAACTTGACAATCATTCAGTGATTCGATCCAAAGAAACAAGACCTTTAATGAGCTATGAAAAAACATGTGTATAGTGAAATACATTTACTTACTTTACATGCAAATTGTAATGCATTAGTACTCTAAAACTTGAATTAATTCCCCATCTGTTATTTTTTTGTAAAAGATTTTTTCAAAAATTACAGAGGATGGGGAATTATTTGAGGTATTATAAAAAATTAAATGAATTTAAGCAAATTTTTATTCATCCTCTATTTCAGAAAAATTGAACTCTGAAACATCATGTGTGAATTTTTTGAATCATTCTATCGTTTGAATTTTCAATTAATCTCATAAATTTTTCTCCGAATTGTTCGTCTTCAGATATCATTAAATTTGCATAATCATTGCGAAAGCACTTCTCAAAACTCTTTCTGATTTGATTTTCATCCAATAAATTCCATGCTTCCAACAGCCATTGAGAAATTAGTTCATTTGACGGGACCTTTATACGCCCTGTCCCTGTACCTTCACAAATATTTGATTGGAATCACTATAATGCAGTTTTCTAAACACACCATTGATTGATTTAAACCAGAATACGTCTGCAGGTTGAAATATTCAAGATAATATACCTGGAATAACACAATATAAAATCTCTTTTTTACAATTGCTCCTTCATTTTGTTAGAAATGTGACTTCTTGTTCTATCAAATACCAATAAAATCTTGTTTCTTGGTGTGGATATCAGCGGAAACATGTAATCGATTCAACTATTAAAAAGTTTTGAATTGAACCAAGATTTTGGAAGATGTTAGATAAACGACACCATTGGCAGTATGAATGGATTCATCCTTTCCATTACCAATTAGTGTAGGGGGAAATTAGTTGATTTCTCGTCATAAATCTATCTAGCCATCCATTTGTTGGGGTCCAATTGGAACCAGGATTTACTTCAACTGACATTTTTGCGCCTTTTTAATAATCATTGAACGATATACGCGCTTTCGTTCTAATTGTTCATCAATAACCCACTTCAACTTTATTCCTCCTCGTAGTTTAAACTTATTTGGAATCTGATTGCTGAATTTCACTTTCTTGATTTATCCATTCTATTAGCGTATGCCTATCAATACCAAATCTTGTAGCTACTTCTGAGGTATTTCACTAGCAATTGCATTTAAATTATGGTTGTTTTTATATTTCTTATTTGTCAAAAAGGGATATTTAAATTTTAATAATATTGTTAAGATCGAAAATATGGGGGTTGCTAATCTTAACACTAGACTCCAACTATATAGATAAAAAAGTTAATATGAATATAAATACAATATTAGTGTGGTTGCGTCTATTTTATGAATTAAATGAACCAAACCAACTTCTTTTTCTTTTACCAAAACTTTTATTTATAATTTACAAAAGTTAATTTTACAAATGTGCAAAAGAAAAATACAAGATACGGATTTATTAATCCCTGCTGTTTGTCGCAGCCTACAAGAAATCGTTGGCTCCTGTGTAGCGCAACGATCGAAAAGTCAACAAAAGAAATGGTCAAGCAAGAGGGATGATTTTGGAGCTCCCAGGGAACATGAATTCAACTTACTGTGCTTTGTGTTCGCTAATTTTTACTATTACACTCACTGGATAAAACAAATATCCTTTACCAATTGTAATCTGTTAGCTTGAGATAAATCAACTATTCCACACATTTTCTACGAGATTAACTGGTTAGAATGCCTTCTGAATTTTCTAATGATTTCCAACAATATTGTTTTTTTATTTATATTTGTATAACTCGTGTCAATCCAACAGCTGTTTCAACAATATCAATTTTCGCTTCTCACTATAGAAATATTTACGACTAATTTTTATAATTTTCCAACAGCTGTTTTCTCAATTGAATCGATTTTTGCTCGCTTCTTATTTTCACAATTCCTGAGTACTTTGTACTTTATGATTAGTCAGCGTTTTTCGTTTTATTTTTCTCTTCTTACAATTTTCCGTCGTCCCTGATTCTAATTTTGAACCTCTATTTATATAAAATTATATATATTAAATATATTAATAGTAATATTATAAATAATATTTATAGTATCAGCTTCACATATAACTACCAAAAATAGACTACGTCTATTTTTAGTATTTACATGCATTTACATGATTTACATACAAAGCTTCAATAATAAAAATAAAAAATTACCAAATTTTCTATTACTTTCATTTTTCAGTGGGGAAAAATGAAACAATGAAAAAATAATATAAATAAAGTGTTATTTATTTGCATTATTGTATAATGTAAATTCATTTTACTTTATCAAATATTGAACACAGTAAAATATACAGTTACAGGTAGGTATATAAAAATATACGTTCTTTTAATTATTGTTAAATATTTATTATTTCTATACTCATAAAGATGGAATTTGAAGCAATTAAAAAGGTGTTGTAGACGAATATTCTGGTTGGCATTATTTTTGAAAGATAAATCGGGAATCTTGGCAAAATGTAACAAATGTAAAAATAAAATAAAAACATGCGGCGAATCATCTAGTGGGCTGCACACACATCTACGAACGCCTTTTTTAATACATACTTATTTTAATTATTATATATAAGTATTAAAATATATATACTGAATAAAGTTTATTTTTTGTGTTAATTAAAAGAAAATTTAGTTTAAAACATTTCTGTGTTTTATTTTAAAGAATTCATCAATACCGGCATTGGTAATTATTTCCGGTATTAGAGGTCCTAGTTGTACCCACTTGGGATTTTGGAAACGCAACTATTCAATGTAGAAACAGAGATGAGTGGTACACGCTGAAGACCTTTGTGAAAGAAATATGTTGGAAAGATACACAAGTTGGCATATATTCAGTTCTGGAGGATATGAAGGCCATAAAATATGTATATCAACAAGTAGAAACTCATTGGCTTGCTGATATAGAAATGCTAAAATTTGTGCTCAAGAAAAAATATCCATGGAAACTATAACATAGGAAGAAATTATGACAGCATCCGAGGAAATTAAAGAATTGTGAACAGAAGATTCAGCAATGTAATTAACGTGGGTGACTTAAAAGTTTATAAAGATACTAGAAGAAAATGTCGCTATGATTGCAGACATTGTCATACAGGGAATCCAGCCATCTTGGAATACGGACCAATGCTCATAACTAAACTAAACAGAAAACGTATTTTTAGAGAAGATACTATAGCAGTTAATAGAATAATATAAGAAAGGGAAGAAACAATTGTTCACTATAAACACGAAACGAAACGATTAGAAATCAAAATGAATTAACTTTGATATTATTTTTGATATTATTTAACTTTTGATAGTATTTATTCAAAAAATAATAATAATTTAGCGTTTAATCGCTATTGCTATAATCATAATTTTCATATAATATAATATATATTAATCTTGAGGATTCAGAACCGAAAAAATAATTACGGGATAAAACGCTGTTTAGTATGTGTGAAGGTTTATCATTTTATCTCCTATAGGCAACCCAATTCCAAAAAATATTAATAAATAATTCCAACCAATTATTCAAAAATTATTAAAGTTGTAATTAACATAAAAAGCTTAATTTCGTTCCATAGCGATCATTACCTTTAAAAAGTCACATCTAATAATGTACTTGGGAAAAAATCATTGTCATGCGATATTTTGAGTTGTTGGGGATTATAACGAAGTCAGTAACATCTTGATCTTTGAATTTGATATCAGGTTCTGGTGATGCGTGTATTGGTAGTTGAATTGAATACTTTTTTTGTACATGCCGGCAATGGTCAGCATGAAGCACGACATTCAGAAAATTTACAAAAACAAGAGTCAGAAAGATATCAAATAACTCAATAAATGTTCGAGAGATTTTCTACTAAATTATCTTTCCTCCTTCCCGAATTGTATTTGGCTCTGATTTGACCGTTTTCATCGTAATTGTTAGTTGTCTTTGCATACTGTTTGATTTGAGTTCAACAACTTTGTATTTGATGCTGCTCACAGAAAATTTTGAATCTCGTATTCTCATCAATTTTGAAATTGAGGCCAATCACAAGGAATTATTGAATTGTGCATTGAATGCAGCTGTGGGTTCATTGTCGTGTGGTAGATTATCCGGCTGCTTCGGTTCTCGTTTTTGTTTTGAAAAAAAATTCTAAGTAAGAAATTTTCCCATTTTAAAGGGCTTGCCCACCAATAGCAGCTACTATGTAATTTTTTAAACGTACTAATTGCCTAATAATTCATTAAATTCAATTTTGAAACAACTTTTATATATGATACTCACATAATTAATTACAAATCGTAATTACAAACTTCCCAATCATTTCTTTAAGATGTCATATGCACTATTGATAGTCACCGGAGTAGTCAGTGTCGAAATTATAATGGTCAGAATAATTAGATTGTCGATAGCTGAAGAGAAATCTGTTTTTACCATGCGAGTGAATTTTACTAATAATCTCATCTCTAAATTAATTTAAAGCATCATTTAACCTTCATATCCCTTCGATATTTAATGAATATGATAAGGAAAAAAATTATTCGTGAAATTTTTCTAAAATATATTCGGATTTTGATTATTATTATTATTATTATTATTATCATTATTAATATAACAGATTTATTTGCCAATCTAAATTAAAGTGGGAAGACATGTTGGGTTGACCAGATTAATATTTACATCCACAAAATCTTTGTGTAAATAATAAAAAGTTCAATGTAACAAAATTCTAAATAATAATTGAATGGAAAATTAATTGAAAAATTCATATTGGTCGGAGGAAATGGATATGAGCAAATGGCAAATGATGAGACGAACGCGAATATAGCAATTTAAAATTGATTAAGTGTCACCAGTCAATGTTATTGAAGGAATACTAATTAATCAATTAAGTGTAAAAAATAGATAAACTTAATGGAAATGTCCAAGCTTGACAAGCAAACGTCAACCCATCAAGTTAAAATAAACTAGAAAATTAAATTAGTTCAGCCTTCTGGTGAAAGTATTTTGATGAAAATTTACTAACCTTTTATGGTAACCTTTTATCGTATTTTTTCTTAACATTGAAAATTCTTCTGGAAAATAAATACAAATATGAGTAAATAAAGCTGGTTGTAAGCGCTTTCATTTAAAATAAATAAAGGCAGAAAAAATTAATTTTCTATATTTTTATTTATAGATTAAATTTAGAAATATGTATTTTGTACAAGATTTGATAGAATGAAAGAGCTGAATCATTCATGCATTGCTAAATAACCCATAAGAGATCGATAGCTCATATACAATACAACGACCTATACTATAGAATTGAAGATTGGTAAGAAGTAGATGATTTTGGAGCTCCCTAGGTGCGACAAATGTGATCCAAATCTTATATTAAAATTATTATTTATTTTTTTCGTTTCTATTAACAACAGTAAATTAACCGCTTACAAGATAAAAGTTTTGTTAGATTTCCGCTGCATCTTTTATCAACTTGACACTGTCCTTGGGTATTTCTCGGTTTCAAATTCGAAACGATCTTCTCGTTTTCTCTTTCTATTTCTTTCACAATCAATATATATAAATAAATACTAAAATGTGTTATATATAAAAATAATAATCTCCACTGAACACTTTTGTTTTTGTCAACAGATTAATAATTTTCACCCAATGATTGACAGACAATTTATTATAGATGTTGTTTTCTCCAGTGCCTGATATTCGAATGGTATTTTTAAATAGCTTTCTGTCTCGAAATGTCTTCGTCCAATTTTAGACTCATGTCATCAGAATCCCATTAATAGTAATTTTCTAATGGCCTATTTCCAATTTTGTTGATTTTAAATTACCGAAACCTAATTTAGTAATTTTTCGGTGATGTCAATAATTTATCATTGTTTTTATTTATTTTTAATACTCCTTTAAGGCTAAGAGCCTGTCCCTAACACGTTGACAATCATATCTGTATTTCTATTTCCAGTAAGCACTGAATAATTTACATTCCAGATTCCATCAGTACACATATTCTGCTAATACTTAAAGTAATATATTCATATATATTTTCTAACAATGCACATAATATTTTTATTAATCATTTAAAATTTTTAATTAGCACATTTGTCTATGTATTTATCGTATTAAAACATATGATGATTCCCATATTATTTTATAATGTCGGTTTATTTAACCTATGTTATGGAAATTTCAACATATAATATGTAAACCGTGATGCTTAGTGTTAATATGTTTGATATTGTATATCACAACATTCATAAAAATTTAGTAATAATTCAGGGGTAATCATATTTTTCCGTACACATAAAAAATCTTTAAAAATAAAACTTATAAGTTTTTATTTTATAATTTTATCTCTGTAACTCTAAACTTAACGTACACCACACAATGAGGTAAACACATTTTTTAATCAAATACGATACAAAAATGCATATTTATATAAAATTAAATTTTTCCGCATATTTAATAGTTTATGCGTTCTTCTCTTTTAGGAACACTGAAACTATATATAAATTTATATAAATTCTTGAATACTTCTCTATTTTCATTAAATTCATGTACGGCGCATCTTATGTGATCATTTAAATCCGTAATTGATTTAATGGTTGGGCCTTGATACACCTTAACCGACAAAAGATACCAAATATTTTCGATTAAGTTTAAATCAGGACTGTACGGTGGCATGACAAACAATTGATATTTCTACTTAGGATATATTTTATAGACTCTTTAGACAATGGAAAAGTCATTTCATTTTCATTTGTCCTAGTGATTCTAATTAATGATCTTGTTTCGAAATTATCAAGACATTTTGTTGACTCTTTACAATCTGAAATTGACTATTTATCGAATTCCCCCAGAGTTGTATTATCCTTTGTCCAAATTAGAAAGAAAACAAAATCAAATTTCGAAGGAATATTTCACAAGTAGCTCCACGAATAACTAATAAACTCACATCTATTAAAATTCAATAATACCAGTGTGGTGAGCCGTTAGACGGTCTTATCGAAATCTATATAAATTTTACATGAAAAATGACTCTGATATTAGTTACTGTTGAATATACATAATGGAAATAAATATTGCCCTTGAATCTTATATTACTTCACTCTATAACAATCGATCAGTAGTTTATTTTATGCTTCGATGTTAACAAAATACAAAAATCTCGATAACAGAATCGATTCACTAAAGCTGTCTAAAATCTTTTTACACTCACTGAAGCAAGAACCGCAAGTCACATTTCCATTTAAGACAATCACAAAAAAGACAATACTAACAAATAGTATTATCAGATAAGTGACAATCAGATGCGACGACAATGCAAAATGATGGACTTGAAATTTTTCACAAATGAAAAGGCAGGTGACAAACTGAAAACAAAAATTGAAAACTAGACGAGGGAAAAGTTTGAGGCAAATCTTCCGATCGATCTCAATGGAATAATTACACTAATGATATTCAATAAATATTGGCTTCAAAAACTTCGTCATTTTTTTATTTATTTAATTCAACTAGTTTGATGTATTGCAATCAAAAGTAGGTTTCTTTTTCTCTATAAACGTTAAATTTGATATCTTTTCTTAAATCTCTTTCAAAATTCAAAAAATTAATTTCTTAAAAATATTATAAAACAAACTTCATTTTAACATTATATTCCCAGTTGATTAATTTAGTGAAGTAAAACAACCAAAATTTTGAAAACACAAAAAATTAAATAAAATCTAGTATTTCAAATTTATAATTCCTTCATACAATAGAGCACATTCCATAAACTACAATTTATCTATAATAACTTACACGCATATTACTAAACATTGAATTAGACCAAGAGTTCCTAACCTGTGCTCCATGAGTTATGAAAAATGGCTTTATATAATGACTTTTTTCTTATTTTATGTTTTTGAAACCTGTTTAAATAAAATCAATGTTTATAAACATTATGTTGTTAAATGAAATTTTCTTATAAGTTTGGTGCTGTGTCAATTTTTCTTATAATCAAAAATGTTCCGTAACTTCAAAAAGTTTAAAAAGCACTGAATTAGACAAACAAAACTTTACCTCTACTAAAACATGCATTCCTTAAAAATTTTATTACATATATTCGTGATTCCTTAAATTTGGTTACAAATATGGAATATGACTCTTAAACCCTTACTTCTAGTTCACACTCCCGACCTAATAAATAATTTGATTGTCATCTAAATTTATGTCTTTGAAATAATTTTTATTTTAAAATACATTTTTTTCCTTCTATTTTAATTTTCAAATTTTAACTTAACTATATCTTTCAGTAGTTTTATTACTTTGCAATTCTTAAGCTTCTTATAGAGTTTTCTATTTTTCAAATTTACTATAGCGATAATTTCATCTTTTTACGCAGTACGCGAAAACAAAACTAATAATCTACTGTAAATCCTAATTACAAAATAAAAATACACTACAGCTCTTATAAGATTTGTGAGTTTACATATTACATAAGAATTACATTTATGAATCAGATTATTCAGAGAAATCTGATATGGAGATTAAAATAAAATAATCGTCAATGATATACAATTAAAAGAATAAAATAAATAAAATGTTAACATGGGAGATAGAAACTGGAAAGGCTGCATACCTATTGATTTTGCATGCTCATACGCTTACTTAATTTTGCTATTAAGGCACAAATTTATGTTGGTGATTGATAAGTTCTTGGCGTTGCAATTGATAAAAATAATTTATATTAAAAAAAATCAATAAATCACATTATAAGATACATACAAACTCACCTGTGTGCTAAAATTTCATTATCAGTTGCATCTGCTAATTTATTACAGTATTCCAGAAAGGGTAGAAAAATTAATGAAACATTCACTTTCGATAAAAAATCAAACATGCAAACAAGCGATAAAATACACTTCCTAAAAAGATAACCATTTTAAAGAAAATATTTGTTAAAATTATTGTTAAAAATTCATTTTAAACCATTTAAAAAAATATTTACAAAATCTTTGATAAAATTGTAAATTATAGGCGATTAGGTTTATAAATTTTTAAATTTTGATATTTAATAAATTTAAAACTTAAAACTAACTTCCATTTTTTAAAAATAAATTTGCCATTAAAATCCGCATAAATAGTTTTACCGTGAAATTTCGTAATATTATAATATATCCATAATATTATTTCATCAACAGATATTGTGTAAAATTATATTAAAAGTATTGCATATCATATCGTGTATTATTAAACTTGTAAATTTAATACGATCGAAAAGTCTGCAACATAAACTATTCTCTTGTTTTCTTCAAGATATTGAATTTGAATAGAGATATTTCTTATCGTAGACAAATTCGATGGCTTAGCTAGGAAAAAGTGATTTGGCATGTATGGTATCGAATATTAAATATTATTCCCTTTTGAGAAATGAAAAAAAGTAGAGAATTTCCCGAATTAACTGATAATAGCTGGCTTTGTGATTTTGAATTTATAGTAGGCATTGTGCCACAGTTAAATACTTTCAACATCGTATCATGGCGAAAAGAATTATTTGACCTTGATATTGTGAAAAGTTTGAACTGATTTCAATTAAAACTTAAATTGTTTCTTCAACATTTACTGATTAAAAATATAGCTCACTTTCCAACTATGAAGTTGATGAATATACCAGGGCCTAAATTTGAAGAATATTGTGAAATTATTAAACTCTCAGCGACTATTTTTCACGAAGATTTGAAGACTTCCAAAAAATTCAAAGAAGTTTAGCAATAATACGCAATTTTTGGATCAACCCCGTTTCATTTTTCTCATTAAATTGCTGACAAATAGAGAATCATTTATTTTTAATGTTGAAATTCATTTTTCATGATAATAAATAATGTATGTCTAAATATAGTGTTTTATATTCTTACTGTGGCCTCTTGTCCAAAAATTTTGCGCAGACATCTATTATATTAATAAATATTTAATATAAAAGTATTAATAATAAATAAAATATATATGTTAATATCCAACAAATGAATCGGGTGAGTGATCGACCAAATTTTTGTTTCCACATAAATTTAAATAAATACGAAGTTAACATTGTTCTGTAAGGTTTTTTCGTAAATGCATTCCAGTTCTTTAAATACAGCGCCTGACCATTGGAAGCAAACCAAGATCTTGAGCAAAGGTTATTGGGTTATCTTAGTAAAATATTTTTATTTATAAGTGTCAATATTCATATATTATGAAAATATAATTTATTTATTAATTTATAATATTACAAGGGGGATAAAATGCACAAGTACCGATAAATATAGTTGAATATTTTGCAACAGATCCTGTAAATGATGCAAATTGACATTTCTTGACGGATTCGACAAACAATTTGAATATATTTTGCATTAGTAACGCAATGTAAGGCCCTTTAAATTATTTATATGAAGATATTTAATATTTTGTAAATTTATTACTAATTTTTAATTAGGAATTTTATTCCTCTATTTTAATTAATTTATCAGCATATTTAAATAAAGTTGCATTTTATCATTTCGCACATAAAATTTAACAAACATTAACCTCCTTTATCAAATTTTAGAATTCACTTATATTACTGTTTTTTTTTTGGAGCTAAATGTATAAAATTTATATTTTAATTGCAGTCAATAAGCTAGTGAGGGCGATCAAATGTCTGCGATATAATTTCAAAATAAATTCCGATAAAAAGGTGATGAATCTATTTGAAATTTAACTAATATTAGTTCTTCTTTTTGGTAGAATTATGAGCACCTCTGTCGTCAACTGCTTGCAAGCATCGACTCACCTAAAAGCTCAGTAAGATCATTATTATTGCTACAATTTCATATCACAATTTAATAATCATTTTTAACACACCTTTTCTGTCCACCCTAAATGTTTAATTTTAAAAATTATTAATTTATTAATATATCCCAAAAATAATTTTATTAAAAATAACACATTAACTGCCACTTGGGATTTTGAATGGATTGATTTGTAAGATTCCATAAACAATTGTAAATATTTTCATGATTCGCAGGCGGAGTTTTGGATATTTTTGTTTGGATTAGAATTGTAGGCTGGGTGCTTAGTTTACAAAAAGTTTCATTCTCCTGTCTTTTTCGACAGATGTACGACAATTGGGACATTTAAATTAGATGCAATATTAGTCAGGCACAAACTATTATATTCAAATACTAGTGCTTTTTGACGCAAAATTAGTTATAATATAAATACTTCATTAATTATTGAAATATAACAATAAATGGTGACTTCCTTGGTTACTTCTATTTATTTCCCTACACGTGGTTCTGTTTTTTTCGATTTTTATTCTCATGTAAACTCTCACGTGGAAAGTCTAATAGTAATTCTACTTACTTTTCCCGATATTTTATAATTGAAGTCTTTGATGATGAGGAGATAATTTTATAAACTATGAATATATTAATAACTTATGTTCCCGTTAACAATTGACTTTATGATACCATCGAAAGGATTTTCTTACAGGCGAAGAATATGTATCCATTTGATTGGACAAATCAATATATACATTATGAAAATTATATATAATAATACATTTTGGACCTTTATTTCTTCGCGCTTTCTGTTAAGCATTCTTGTAATGAAATCCATTGTCTACATTTTCTTCAGAAGGTGAAGATTCGCTGTCACTACTTTTTATTTGTTCATTTTCTGATTCCATATCGCTATCATAATTCCATTTGTTATACATAACCTTAAGCACTGCTAGTTGCATTACATATGCGTAACAAAGTTGATGTTGAAATTTGAATTAGTCGTCCTATTTTTTGCATCACACTAGATCCATTTGTTGGAATGCTCACAATATCTTCATTTAGAGTTAAACCAAACGCTTTAAGTATTTTCTTCAAGGAATTTTATACAGCTTTCAGCTGGTAAAGATCTGTGAGCTCGGATTAACCCGAAGTTCCAAAACTTATTGTGAATATGCATATTCAAGTTAATATAACGCTGGTTTTTACCCAAGTTCGTTAATCGAACCTAAAGCTAAATTTGAATTGTGAATTACACAATTCTAATTCTTTTCTTACACTGGCAAGAGTATACACATCGTATTTCAAAACAATGGTGCGTATGGTGTTAGACGATTTTGGAACATTCAAGTTGCGGGTGCCTGTGATTTCCTTAATTCTAGAGATGTAACAAAAATGTTAAATGATTGTTCATCAACTGATGTCATTTTTGATAAGACAAATGAAAGTCCGTCTTTGGGTTGAGATAAGTTATTGTTTTTGATTTAGATTCGGCAACAATTGATGATGAATTAGATGCTAATGGATGCTCAGATATTTTCGTTTTCAATAAATTTAGACCATGGGACGTTCTAATGTGAGTATGAAAACCACTCGTTGATACTCCCGTTGATTTAATTATCATCTCACATTATTCACATTTAGCGTAGTTTCCGGGTTTTTCGCGCAAGGCATCAATTTTATTAATTCGTTTATATTCTGAAAGTCTTATCTACGGAGGTTTTAAGAATGAAAAATAAAATCAAATACAAAATTTACATTAGATTAACATATCCTCATTTACTTATAATTATGGACGATTACAAATTACAAAAATTATTTTTCATATACGTTTCACACGACACGGTTAACAAAAAATGTTGGTGTGGGTACTTGTGGGTACGTATGAATTATGATAATTTAAAAATTAAAATTATACAAGCACAATATTGCAACGCTTAAACAAACTAAAACACAGGACAAAAAATTCAATTTTAATATTTCCACAATACCGAAATACCGGTATTTGAGAAAACTAAGCTGGCACTTCAGTATTATGGAAACCATCTGGTATCCCGTGATTTTGGTATTTGACATGCCGGTATTGCAAACCATATTCATAAGTTTAAAAAATATATTATTAAAACAAAAACGATTTTCCAATAAATATACATGGAGAATAAATAAACATAAAATTCAGAGCAATGTAATTATAGAATTTCAACATACCACAAACATATGAATATATAATAATATCTTTAAATACATCTTACGGTATATTTTACCAGTTTTTATTAGAATCAATTGAGTTTCCAACAATAAATTCATATTTCCGTTTGTAAGCACAGGTTAGTTTTGAATAATGTTTCATTAATTGCTTTATTTCTTCGGTGATATTCGGCCTTCTCAAGTTTTCTAAAGACATTTTTTTTCATCCTTCATTGCGGCTTCTGCTTCATACAGAAATTTTAATGCATCGGAGTTAGTTTTCAAAGCCAGATTATTAATAAAAACTTTTATAATTTTTTTATCTTCAATTTTTAATTTTATGCTTCGACTTATTTTTCTCACAATTTTCTTACATGCCATTAATTAAATTTTGAATCTTTTGATTTTTGCTTACTTTTTCGAGCATATTTCAATTGTTCTAATGAAATAAAAATCCAAATTCCTTATTTTTATTCTTCAACAAACAATTGCGTTGAGTATGTTCTCATTATGAACTTCTAAAGAAATCGATTTTCGGATCTTTTAATGTGGGTGAATTAAGTCATAAGAAAGAATAACAACCGAGTTTTTATTTTCGTTAATCATTTGTTCATAAGTCAATTCTTCAACCTTGATAAACGAGCCAGCTGCAGCACATATCCAATATATGTTTGGTGAGTAGATAAGTTCATTGATAATATCACATCTTTCTAAAGTTTATAATTGTCTTCCATAACATTAACGTTCCGTCCCATGATCCAGACAATGCAAATAGACCATCACTTGACATAATAACATCACTTTCAAATTCATCCCAAATAATAGGAGATACGGCTGTTTGGAAAAATTGGGTAAGTAAAGCTTTCTGTTTGAACATGCATTGTTTGATACCGGTCAAGAACGTCCACATCATCGTGTAATGATAATGAAACAGCGACTGGAGCCCATGGTGCCAACCCCTAACTAAGTTTGTCGTTCGAGCGATGCCGTCGACAGATGCTTCACGCTAGTTCCACGACGTGACATTGAACAACGCTGGGCTGAGTGTCTCCTCGCCCTCAACGTCGTCACCATCTTACGTACGTGTGCTCAAAGAAGCTAAGTAGTTCATTTATGTGTTCATTTTCAACCATACTGTCAGCAAGACGGGAAATATTTCCAAAACATCAGCGGGAGGGATAAACGCCAAGGCCGGTAGGCATCGTTGGTCTCATAGTCAATTTCATACCAATTTCATTAACTTTGCGAATAACACTTTGGGTCAGATGAAAATAGCATCCTGTCACAGTTGCTACGGGGAAAGCTCCATCAAATGCTGTTATTGCTAATCTTTCGAAATCAACAAGAACTTTCCACGGATTGCCTGTTGGTAAAAATACTTTCACAGCGTCCAGCATCTGCTTATATGAAGCACCGGTCTTGTTTGTGAGTAGGCAATACAAGGCTGCTGGATTTATGCCAGATCTGAATTGAAAAGGAATGGAGTACAGTTGAAAAAATACGGTTTGCACAACCGAGAATGTTCCATCAGCTAACCAAACGTCGGGTCTCTCCAAACCATCCAGTTACCCATAATAATCACTCGTGTCTCCCTGCTACCGGAATCAAAGAGAATCATTTCTTTGAAAACCTCCGGTATGTCGAAGTTATGATCAACCGGGAGAGTGTGGAGAACAACTCCTCCGTTATTATTGGCAATCCGTTTCTGTCGATGAAGTTGCATAATTCGGGTCACCGTCGATCGTTTCGGAAGTGCCATTAGTTCATCATCCGTAATATTTACGGATACAATTCCTTGAGAAGAAGATGGTGTAACTCTGATGCCATCAATGTCCGACTTCATTTTGGATACGGCTTTACGAGCTTGTGCAGTGGATTCATTGCCTTGGTGGGTATGCTCCGGATTTTGAATTTTGATTATTTGATCACCTCGTGTGGTCAACCGAGCCTTGCAATGAGACTTTACCGACTTGATACAACGCCATGCTGTCGTTCTGTTAGCATTGTCGCGATGCTTAGTAATAGTATATATACAGTGATTAAGTGTCCGGTACCAACTGTCATGGTATTAAATATGTAAGGGATTGTGTGTCTCAGGAATTAATTGACGTGGTATTAAGTGACATAGTGATTAAGTGTTCGGTACCAACTGTCATGGTATTAAGTATCACGGTACTGAACGTCGTGCTACGTGAAAAAAGTCCTAGCATGACCATCAGCTTCCATTCCATATTCAATAGGATATAAACTATCGTGCAGAGAAAAAACAGTTGTTGGATTGTCATATCTTCGAGCCATCATAAATTTAATTCTTTGAAATAATTCAAAATTATAAAATTGAAACCTTTGGAAACTTTTATTTTTAAATAAAATCAATAATGCATCAATAATTAATGCCCACACAGACGCGACGCATAACTAACCAGTAATTACAACTATTTTTACTGACAGAGACTTAAAAATACTTTTAGTCAACTCGTGGATTCTCTTTAAATGTCCAATTCGATTTCTGGGTCCAATTATTATGTGGAAAGATAACGGAAAAATTTGGGATTGTTGATCTAGAACTGATTCTGTAATTTTCACCACTTGTTAACGAAACTTCTGAAAACAAAGTACTATATAATTCCATTGATATTCATTTTTATATTATTTCCTTAATTCTGAACTCTAGTAAATTTTTTTAAAACTTATAGAGAATTCATTGACTATGTAAATAAATATATATATTTTTAATTAAAAATATAAATATAAAAAAGGTGGATTATAAATCACAATAACAATAATATTAACAACACAATATACAACTTCGTTTTTAGTATTCATATGTCAGTATGGTCCTGAAGAAGGATTCAATTGTAGAATGGATTCGACTCAGTAATTGGATACTGTGCAATGCCTGTGAATCCCTAAGCACTATCGAGGTTATGATTGTCGTTAGATCATATCTTATTAATGGGTTGATTTCAGCCGGCATTGCAGCATGATTGTCGACAGATGAATGTTATCCTCACTCTCATAATTAACATTTTGACGGTTTCCCGATGGAAAATTGTCGTCTCAATGAACAGTAAATGAGCCATCACGATTTCCATATATATATTTCGCTATTTCTATTCAGATGCCAATCTCAGTCAGCAATTGAGCAAAATTACCGACACCCTTTATAGCAGAATGCTCAAGGCGAATATGCTGAAAACTATGAAGGTAGTTAATTCAATTTTTATGAATTCCTCCATGAACCGAATATTACATGATAATTTTAAATGAATTGTATTTATTTATTGGGTATCTTGTGAATAAGATAGTGAATAAGATATGACAGTTATTAGGTGGATATTTTTCAGCAGCAGAATTTAATTAACCTAAAATTCAGCCGTTAATTTATTGCCACAATGCCCAACTACACAAATTCTAGTTCTAAATAATTGAATTCTTTTGAAATTTAAAATATATTTTCAATTATGAGATTCAGCTAAAAATTACAATTTCTTTTTTTTTATGAAATTTAAATTAGTAATTATTATTATTAGATTGGTTTATTTAGGATTTGCTGTTAAAGGGGGTTTGTAGACAAACTATTCACCTAAGTCAGATTTCGTTAAATGGGATAATGACTCTCATTTTGAGGTAATTAATATATTATTATTATTATTATTATTATTATTATTATTATTATTATTATTATTATTATTATTATTATTATTATTATTATTAAAAACAAGTGAATGATTTTCAGGCTTTTGCTCCGAATAGTATATTTAATACAATTGAAAAAATTTTCGACTATAAGATAGCCCTTTTCAATTTTATCAAATTAAATATATTATTCGCAGCAAAAGGCTTAAATTATCATTTAATTGTTTTTAAATTTAATTAATGCTGCTACCAAGTAATCATCACTTTATTATTATTATTATTATTATTATTATTATTATTATTATTATTATTATTATTATTATTATTATTATTATTATTATTATTTAAAACAACAAAATGATAATTTAAGCCTTTTGCTGCAAATAATGTATTTAATGAAAAAAATTTCGACTATAAGATAGTCCTTGTCAATTATAGTCGAAATTTTTTTCATTAAATACATTATTTGCAACAATAGGCTTAAATTATCATTTTATTGTTTTAAATAATAAATACTGCTACCAAGAAATCATCATTTTATATTATTATTATTATTATTATTATTATTATTATTATTATTATTATTATTATTATTATTATTATTATTATTATTATTATTATTATTATTATTATTATTATTATTATTATTATTATTATTATTATTATTGGAGGTTCCTGTTGTTATGGGTGTATTATTTTGAGTTTTTTGTTGTTTTTATTTAATGCTACGTGTAAAAAAGGAATGTTGTAGAGCCCAGCCGAGTCACCAGTAAATGAACATTAACATTACATTTCAATTATTTTTATTATTATTAATTGTTATTATTATTATTTATTGTTATTAGTATCATTTCTTACTACATAAATAAATATTTAGACTATTCCAGGATGCAAGACTTACAGAAACATATCTTGAATCATTTATTATTAATATATTATCAGTTCCAGCCCTTGTAAAACACATGCATATTATGGTGAATGAAGTGGGTAACATTCCATTTGATTCAGTAAATTTATAAATTTCTCAGATATTTCAAATGATTCTCAAGGACCGTTTGTGCACAAAAATAATTCTTTATCTATATTCAGATCCAAGAAACCAAATGAAAATATTTTCCCAGCTTCCATCTTCATATTCTCTTTGTATAATCGGTGAGATTTGATTTGCTTGTTGATTTCGATCTTTTTTGGCACCTTTAAATTTATTTTATAAAATGAAATATCAAAAGAAGTTCTTATTCATTCCTATTCTTTTATTCAAGCTTTCCACTTTCATTCGTCTCATAATTAACTCTTCACAATTAGTAAATCACTATATAATATAATATTTAGACATATTATTTGTCATGGTTTTTAGGGAGTGATCCTTCGAAGGATATTGAGAATCACCAAGAAAATTTATGGAAGAATTCGAATTATCAAAGTAGTTAGAGATTCGATATATGGATTAAAATATTTTTTTTACGGATGTCTATCAATAAAATGACATAAACATTACAAGCTTTGTGATACCCAGTGCAAATCCCAATAGTAGACTGGTTTCGAGCTTTTGGCTCTCATCAGTACTTATGCAGGAGACGCGAGAATTTCTCTTCGCGCCAGGTAAGTATACAATATTGCTGATTCAACTCTACTGCATACTTTACCTGCTACACTGGAAATCACATCACTTGCAAATCCGCTAAATCACAGAAAAAAATATACTTGTAAACATGCGTATGAAAAATCAAAGGTGAATATGATTTCTCATACGCCAAGTTTGCAGATATTTGGAGATTCCTGCATAGTAATGATGAGAGCCAAAAGCTCAAAACTAGTCTACTATTGGGATATATATATATATATATATATATATATATATATATATATATATACTGCCTTTATTACCATGGATAGATTCAAACTCGTTTTTTATTCATCATAATTGATTTCTTCATCCTGTTTTTACAAATTTTTTATATACTTGGGTATATACAATATCTTTAATTTCTTGTTGATATTCGACAATGGTGATGAACATAGTTGAGGAATTTTTCGTCCTTGATATTCCCATACATGCGAGAATCACTCGTCTCTCAAATCCAAGCATGTGGCTGACCGAAGAAAAAAGGTGAAAGCAGNTAATACACCGTGTTGCAAAATTTAACAATTTTATCTTGCGTTGGTAATATTTACATTCGACCGATATGAATGATTACTGCTTACAAATTATTGACCGAATTTTCTATCAAAATTTTTGAAATTTTACATTTGAAATTATTCTCTATCTATAATGATTTTAATGAAAAGATTTTTTTCATACAAATGTAAGTTATTTTTAATTTTTGAAATCTTGAACTAAATATTTGTCCAAGACATATAAAAATCTATCCGTCCATAATTTCGTCTTTTATTAAAGATTTAGAAAATAAATTTGATACAACTAAAATGATTTTTTAACAATAATTATTAATAATAAACAATAAAAAATTCATAAATTTTTTTCTTCATTTTTACCAAATTAAAATTTCCTTTGACTACTGGCCACAGAAATGTTTTCTAGTTTATTTAAAAAATATTTTTTATTATTTTTTTATTATGAAATTACGTTTTTGTTTAGTTAATCTTTTCGAACCTTGAAATTTATAATAAACTAGTAGATGTAACACACAGATAAGTTTGTATGCTTCTTATAGTATAATTTATTGATTATTTTATATATTATAAGTCGTTTTTATCAATTGCAATAATGTTAAATGTACGTGTATTCATTTTGATTTTAAAAAGAAAACAAAAGTTTTATTCCATTTACTTCTAACTGAAATTAACTGACTTACAGCCGGCTTGATTGAATAGCATTTTAGATTTTCCAAAACTATTTTGAGTTTATTTCCTTACAAATATTAACAAAATCGTCTCTTCAAATTTTCAAAATCATTTTGAGTTCCAGAGCGAATTGATAAATTAAATATACAGCACAGCTTATATTTTTATTGAGATAACCATTACAGTCATACCCCGGTTAACGTTGCACAATTTTTCTTTAGTTATGTGAATTTTCATCGCTACAAATTGGTATGATGGTAGTAATTTTTTATACCAGGATATTTGATTTATTATCAATTTGTTTCCTTTTTATTTCAATTAGAATTCTAGCCTTTCAGTAACTAATAAATATATAAATAAATAAAATCTATTGCGATTTATCGGCTTACCTATTTGCAGCGAATATCATTGACCTTGGTCTCCTTGAAATGGATGTGCTAGCAAACCATGGATCCGAATTTTGTGTAAGATCCTCTTGTTTGTTACCAATATCCATATCATTATCTATTTGGCATTCAGACAGTTCTATCCAGTCTTCTTGTGAAACTGAACCAATCAATCAATGAAACAATATCTTCATCCTCTCACTATCATCATATTTTTGGTTGGTCAGGAGTGTCAATGGATGAGAAGTAGGACTTTATTTATGTATCTCTAGTTCTAGAATTGATGGAATTTACTTTACACTCTTTACACTTTGCATTGATCAAAATTCCCACTTGTTCTCGGTTGTTCCCCACTTAAACTATTTTGATACTCTTTTCTAATTCTACTAATTCATTCTTTTCAAATTTCCATTTTAAAACACAGTTTGAAATAATTTTAAAAACTTTGCCATAAATACCAATTTGCAAATTACTTTCATTTCATTCTAGTATCCAAAGCTCAATGGTACATTTACGAAGTCAACTTAAACTTCTCTGGAGTAGTAAAATGATTAGGTCGATGTTCGATGAGTTGTACGATCAGCCCATTCTTGATAAAAATAGATGTAAATCCTCAATCAGTAATAATAAAGAAAACAAAAAAGTTATTGGTCCCATTTTCAAGTTGCCCCGATTACCAACAAGTGGTAGCTTTTGGAAAAAACTCCATATTTCCTATAAAGCATCTACCGCAAATGAGCAGATTTCTATCTCACAGATTCCTTTGTCCATTCAATCGGTTTGCATGCTGTATTTCTTTACTACTAGCTCGTTGTCTCAAATCCGCGACGACATCCTCGCAGGTCTAGCAATTATTGGTGTTATAATATCAATTGGTATTGGTGATAGGTGTCTCAGCTTACTGATTTGCCTGCTCGAATGTGGCGACTTATTCAAAACAGTGGATCGGTTAAACAATGGGCGAACATTATTAAGGATTCAGATTCCGGTTGGTATTCTCAGCCACATGTTAGCCACCTTCTTCACATATTCGTCCTTATAGCTAGAAATCTATTCATGTTAGCGCCACTTAAAGGTTTATTATCTTGATCACAAATTTAGAATTCTCGATGATCATGAAGTGTTTGAAAAAGAAAAAGTATTTACAGTCGGTGAACTAGTAGAAATGGCTGATTTTTTCAACCATTTATTTATTGAAGTAGTCGTCAGTGCAACCTCAGAAGCGGAACTTAATAAGTTAATTTCCACGAGAGAAATCGATATTGAGCAAACTAAAAAATCCGGAAAAGATTTGAAAGGAACTGTTGAAATGTCAACTTTGTTTAGTAGCTGTTACAATTTACTCATGGTTCTTTTTGAACGCAATATTCGACATCCTTTCACCAATGACGGATTTTGGTTGTCTAGGTTGTTATTTCTTTTTAACAACTCTCTATTTTTTCACATTTTCTAGCTCTCACAAACCATCGCAATTTATGGCTGATTTGAAGAAGGATAAATTTGTCGCTAAATTCCTGCTGAAGTACGTTCCTCATATAATAGCACATAAAGAGGTGAGAAAGTCGAGTTTTTGTTGTGTTAACAAAAAATGAATTCTAGAGAGTTGTGTTGTTCCATGAAAAAATCAAAACAGATAAAGCATCTTTGGGATTGTTATCGCGTAATTGGAATCATGATGACAGCCCTATTGGGGCAGTTATATCAGTCCGAAGGCAAAGGATGGTTGAAGTATGTGCAGAATATAATAATTGGCTATGAGGGCACCTAGACAAAAGAGCACCGACATAAGAGCGCAGTCAATTAAAAAAATACATTTGTTTTTAACAATCGGCGGTACGATAAAACGACATTGCACCTATTTGTGTTTATTTATATATTATGGGTAATATGTTATGAATGCAGTTATTAATTCAATATTAAATATCGAATTTTATTAATTTCGAAATATTAAATATCGATATTTAATATTAAATATTATTAATTTCGATATAAAATATTTCTAACCCAAGTAACATGGAGAAGATAGAATCACAGAAAAGGAAGGCTATTGTATTGTTCGAAGGCTATAGATATCGAAAGGACAGAGCAAATGCTGATGGAAGTACGACATGGAGATGTTGCAAGATGGCTTATGCGCTCTTATGTCGGCGCTCTTCTGACGGGTCACCGGCTATGAGAATGACGATGAAAATAATAATTATTTTTATAATAATTTATTAGGATGGCTATGATCAATTAATGAAAGTCAATACTGATGATTTCAAGAAAAAAGTTCGAGTTCGATTTATCAATGAATTGGTTAATGTTTTTCTCCAAAGCAATCGGTATATAACTAAATCTTAGGGAATGGACGAGGTAGGAATCGATTTAGATGGAGTTTTCAAGGAATTTCTAGAAGAAACCTTAAAAACCTTGCTCAATCCTAGCCTCAATCTGTTTTGTACGACATCAGATAGTCGGCTTTATCCGTCACCTTTATCTGGACTGTATGAACAAAATCATTTACTCCTCTTTCAATATCTCGGTCGTATGATGGCCAAAGCAATTTATGAGGCAATTAGTTTAAACAAAAACCAATGTCAAATTTTATATAAATATTATTCAGGAAATCCTTATCGAAGCTCCATTTGCCAATTTTTTCCTTACTCAGGTTCTGCATAAAGAGCAGTCCAATATGTACAGTTTTATTGACGAGCTCAATACTCTCGATAGAGATTTGTATAAAAGTTTAACTTATGTCAAAGTATAGATTTTTATTAAAATTTGATTATTTAATTGATAATTATTCGTTATAAAAATATCTATTGATTATTAATAATTATTAATCTATATTAATCAATATTTAATTTATATTTAAATATTGATTATTAATTAATTAATCATTATAAATTAATGAATTTCAGCATTATGATGGAGACGTGAGTGACTTAGAATTGACGTTTTCATACGATGAAGATCGATTGGGTAAAATAGAAACTCACGATCTGCGACCGGGTGGAAGGTATATAACTGTAACAAACGATACGAAAATAAGCTATGTCCATATTGTTGCGAGGTTTCGTATGTTCCAACAAATTCGTGATCAAACCAGAGCTTTTAAAATGGGATTTTATTCAATAATACAGAGAGATTGGTTTGATATGTTTTTCAGTGCCGGAAGTGTTGAAATTAATTTGTGGTGATACTGGCTTAATTGATATTGATGACTTGAAGTTTGTATTTCTTCAAGAAGCTATAATAATAACAATGCTTTAAATAGACAAAATGTTCGATATTCAGGAGGATTTCATGCAGGACATCGTGTCATAGTATGGTTGTGGGATATATTGAAAAATGAATTTTCTGAAAATGAGAAAAGTCTTTTTCTAAAGGTATTAATTAAAGTTCATAATAATAATAATAAAAATAAAAACTATTTATAATAATGATAATAATAATAAAAAATAATAATTTATAATAGTTAATAAATAACAAAATAATATTTATTAAAAAGCTTTTATATCGATGTTTTTATTATATTTATTAGCTTTTTAATAAATACAATGTAAAAGAAATCAGTGGTGAAATTTGAAAAAAAAAGTTTTTATAAAACAAAATAATAATTAATAATCATAAAAATAAAAAATTATTAAATAATAATAATAATCCATATTTACAAAAAGTAAATGTCATAAAAACGAGAAACGAATGATAGCCAATCGATGTACCGAAGAAAATGAGAGCTATAAACAGCAATTAAACTTCAATAAAGTCCTACATAGAAACGGATATCACAAAAAGGACATTCAACATCAAAAAGATCTAGTTAAGTAATCCAAATAAAAGAAATATTTTTATAAGTATATTTTATTCATCCACGCATACTCGACTTCAAGATCCAGAAAGAACTTAAAAGCACTATCCTTCCAATTCGTATAGCACATAAATCTTGGACATTGAGGGAAGCTCTGGCAAACAACACAAAAAAGAAAACATTTGCACAATGGAAAACTAAAAGACACCGAAAGATATGTGCTTTCGAAAAAACATTGTCAATTGCATCAAGTGCAATGTATGCAAGGAAATATATATTGGAAGTACGCTCAGGACCTTACATCAAAGAGTTAAAGAACATCTAGATCCTGGTGGAAAATCCTCGGTATACAGACAATCCAATAATGTCAACCAAGGAAGGAAAGAGAAAATATTTTAATCGAAATCTTAGACAATGGAAAATCCAAAAGAAAAATGTCAGATTTAAAGAGGCAATTCTCACCATAAACAGACGGCCAACAATCAACACTAAAGAAGAAATTAATGAAATCATCAGTTCGATAGGTTGTTATTGACCTTGAGAATATTTTCTTTTAAAAAATAATATAAAAAACTAGATCAAACTTTTATAGATCATTAGGAATAAAAATTATAATATAAACATTTTAAAAAATTTTTAAATTGCGTATATAAATAGTTATTGGAAACTATATTTTTTATTGTCTTATTTTTAAATTTTAGAGGAAATGTAATTAAAAAAAATTTTTTTAATTCTTCAAAGTTTCATTATGATTCAGTTTATTTTTAAACCATAAATAAGAAAAAGGAAATAAAAGAGAGGATCAAAAAGCATTTGAAAATCGAAACTACGAAATTCTAGGAAATTGAAAACGACTATTTTTATAATAGAAAATTCTCTTATTTTATTAAATATATAATTCTCAGCAAAAGGCTTAAATTATCATTTAATTGTATAATTAATAATAATAATAATAATAATAATAATAATAATAATAATAATAATAATAATAATAATAATAATAATAATTTTATAATAATACAGTTCGTCACTAGTTGTTCAAAGCCTCCTCTATTGGGATTTGCTTATTTAGAGCCTTCATTCTCAATTCGTTGCGTACACTCATCCGATGAAGATCAAGAAGCCGAGGATACTGTTGGATCTTTGCTGAAGAATATTTTCACAATGTCGAAAAAGAAAAACGACATTAAAAGGCTGCCGTCAGCGGCCACTTGTTTCAATTTGCTGAAACTCCCGAATTATGAATCAAAATCCACTCTCAGAGAGAAATTGCGTTATGTCATAAACTCAGGCGCGGGATTCGAACTATCTTAATCTGATCGTTATTATTCCAGTATTAGCATTGAATCCTTAACTTTCCATTCGCTAAATCACATTTCCACTAATCGTTTCGCTATTGGTCTACACAATTTCAACTGAGAATATCCTTGAGTTTTCTTATTGATTGATTATTGTTTTGATCTTATACATCTCTTCTGGTTGGTCATTTTGTTTCTTTATCTTACACTCAATACAATTGATGGAGTTGAATTCTTTTATTTGTCCCATAGCTGCCGGCAAGTTGAAATATAATTATCATTTATTTATTTATGCTAATCGTTAATGACGTCATTTTATATAAGTAATTATCGGTTTTATATAATCTGGGAAATTTTAAAATAACATTTAATTTTAATCGATAACATGATATTTTTAATTCCAATAATATTTATCGATCTATTTTCATCGAATTTATTGATCTATGCTAAATAAAATGAACATAATGATTTGAAATTTTGGCTAATAGTAAGAAATAAATGAAGCAAAATCTTTACAATTAGTAATCAAATTAATATCCAATCAAAAGGTAGATAATACAATTTTAATGGATCACGATCATCAATTGGATATTCCAGCTATTTTTTGATGCAGAATTGACTATTTTTCATTTTTGTTTTATTAAAAATTAAACTATCTCTCTTATTTTATCATTTCTTAATTATCATTCATTATTTTATAATAATAAATATTATCTGACAAAAATGACGGACGAAAATTATATTTATTATCCAAAAAGAAATTATAATTCAATTTAAAATTTAATACTATCTTGATCTCTACGGTTCTGTACAACATAAAGTTGACCATGGTGAAGTAATGGTTCAGGGAGATCGACTACGGCATTGTCCAATTTGTTAATTTGTGACCTATTCATTGTTATTGGCAGAGCAAAATTTAGAAAGTAAGGAAATTATTTACTCGAGCCCGAAAAAAACCAATATGATCAAATGAACGTCTTGCTTCTCTTTCTTTTCTTCGTTTTTAAAGTGTAATTATTAATTGAGAAAGACCTTGTCGTATTTTGTTTGATTTTGTTATTTTTTCTCATTCTTAATTTCTTTCCTCGCCATATCAGAATCCTGAAAAAACATGGCATAACCTAACCACTATGTAGCATCAGATATCTCTGTGGTTATGTGGTTTATGAGAATTACTGATTTTTATCAAGTGGAACTGGTAAGGATTGTAGCGTGCCAAACCTTATCACATTTACTATGGCATTTTTCTATAATGACGATATCTTATTGATGACAATATATTTAGAATAAATGTTGATTTAATAAATATTAATAGTTAGTAGTCCTCTGAAGTAAGACCATCTTATACTATCCGCCCCACAAATTAAATTTCGATTATACAATTACGTATTAATTAAAATTTTATTTCAATGTGAAGCACTATAGTGAGAGGGTGTTTTAGTCTCAGGAATTTTTGTACATAGAATTAGGCTCTATTTAAAAAAGCCTGTGCTCCGGTGAACTATAATGGTTATATGAAAATCACACAATATTGAAGTGGTACTTTATGTCTCATGGATTTTAATAAAAGGAATTTGGCTCTCGTTAAAAAGTTTAAAATAAATTCTAGTTAAAAAAGCCAAAGTATTTTTTTAATCCCAGAATTTTTGTACAGTAATTTATCGTAATATATTTTGAAGATTCGACGTCTTATGATAAATTAGTGTAATAATTTAAAAAATAAGTAATTAAATTGCAAAAACATTATTAAATTAAAATACATTGTTTTAATCAATAAAAATGTCAAATCAACAATTACGATCAGATAATGGAGACTGAACCATCACAAATAAATTTACAAACAACCCGAAATCAGGGGAGTCATATTCAATGAAATGTGATGCCATTCCTAAATTCGTAAATACCAGATACACTTTTTACAAAGATTCGGAATTTAATAAATATATTGTACCAATTAGTCTCATGTACATACAAGTAATAATTTAAAATGAAGTAAAGTGTGACTGATTTCCTTCAAAATCATTTAAAAAACATCTATCATTCCTTCATATTTTTCACTTTCAGTATATAATTTAAATCTTAACAAATATTTTCAATGACCTATCAAATTTTTTTTAAGGTCGAACAATTAAATTTATTTAATAATTCATGTAAAAATATACTTAATTGTCAACTACTTTATCCATCAAATAACAATTTACTTCAGTGATTATTACAAAAACCCAATGTTTTAAACTATTTAATAAATCACTAACATGTGTATACAAAGTCATTCATATTTTTCACATTCAGTATATAAATTACATGTAATTAATATTTAGAAATACTCAGGCAGTAGTACCTATTTTGTATTGGCTTTTAAGCATGATAATATCTACACTATAAGAAAATAATTAAATTATGAAAAGCTCGTGGACAAAGGTAATACCAATATTAACATGTGGCTTATCCAATCAGGTTATTCATATGATATCGATGAGAAAAGAAATCATATCAGAAAAAATGAGAGAATTTAGAAATGTCATATGCAACCTCAATATCTTAGTTGTAAGTATCTCGTTAGTATTGTGGTTGATTATTTAGTAAAGTGTTTAAAACGAAAATTTTATTTCAAAATAATAACTTTATTTAATTAATTTAATATTTTAATGATTTGAAAATTTATTCACAGTATTATCAAATGTAACATTCAAATTAATTTAATTTATTTTCAGTCTTGACAAATTAATTAACCAGTTTAAAAAGTTTATTCAAAAACTATTTGATTTTAATTTAGATTTTCATATATATTATAAAGTATAATGAATTTAAACTCAATGTATTTCTTAGTATTACTCGAAATAGAAAACTTTAAAATAATTTGTACTTGATTAAGATTTTATTAATATTTTCTTGGTTGGTTATTATTAATTCAGTATTATCATGGGCGTCCACAGGAATTTTCCAAGGGTGGGAGCGCAAAAACATTTATTTTACCAAGTAGACAATTTTTCTAGGGGGGAAGAGAGTTGAAAAAAATACATGTTTATAATAAATATTTGGGGCATTATACAAAATAGGACTTTTTTTCGTTTATTTACAAAATAGAACACTTTTTTGAAAACCAGAGCGTCAGTTAATATTGAAAGTTTTTATACAAATAAGATGATTTGAAATCATTGATTTCCAGATATAATTAATAACATTAAAAAAAACAGGAAGCCTCTTTAAATTAAATTTTTTTTGTCTTGCGTTTTTCCAACATTGTTTGAGCGCATCCATTAAAATGTGTTTAAATTAATCGAAAAATAGAATGGTTTGGGAAATTCGAGAGGGGGGGGGGGGCGCGGACGCCCATGAGTATTATACTAATTGGGTGTTAACTGGTTGTTGGTAATCAATTCAAAGAAAGTTAAGCAGATCTTTGGTGAATAAAATTTGAAATTAAAATTAGAATTTATTGCTTCCTATATTTAAATTTTATGTCTTTAGTTATAAATTTGAAATATTTCAGTTATTTTACTTAGACCCGAATTACCGGTACAAAATACCTCATCACTTATAGTTTGATGTTCACATAACCATGATAGCCCACTGGTGCACAAACTTTTTGATGTAAAAATTTATTTTAGGCATTTTTACCGAGGGCCAAATTCCCTTTAAAAATGTTTCTGAGACCAAAATAGACTTCACTATAATCATTATAGTATAATGTGTAATTAATATTACATAATTGTGTTATCGAAATTTAATCCGGATTAATTATGTAACTATTTTAATTTACGTGGATGGTGGGAGTAGCTCAGAGAGTTTTATAGTTTTATTGGTAAAAATACTATAGATTAATACAATAAATTAATATTATTTTTCAGAAATTTCTAATGAATACTCACTTTTTTCGTTTTGAATTCAAATGTTAACCAAACTGACTCCGAGACTAGTAAGAAGAGGATTTTACGGTACTTCCGTGTTATCTTACCCCCAAAAATTAAATTATAAAATACAATTAAAGTAACAATATGAAAACTGAGAGAATACATTATTGATGACGTTATTGAACATTATTGAACATGAATTTATTAAGGCTATCTGTGATTTATGTGATTATGTGAGTTTATGTGGCGCTAAACGTGTTCTAAGCAACAGTGCCGATGTGTTCGACACTATTCTCAACGACATTGTGGTTTTCTGGCCACCTGGATGACCATTTACAAACTCTTTACAAACATTTGCTGAGTTTGTAACTGTGATTTAGAAAATAAATATAATAATTATGTGTTCTTTTTTAATTTAATTTTTGGG
>CAUHTR010000566.1:43839-81334 GCA_959609185.1 Schmidtea polychroa | reverse complement strand
AATTATTTCTATTGACAATATAATTATTTTAATTATTTTTATTGATAATACAATTATTTCTATTGACAATATAATTATTTTTATTGACAATATAATTATTTTTATTGATAATACAATTATTTCTATTGACAATATTAAAAATATAATATTATTTCATCTTTGTTGCTTCATTAATTCAGATAGTATTTCATCCGCACTTATTGTAATGTCTTGATAAATATATAACAAAGCCGTTAACCTTTTTTCATCATTCGTATTTCTTAAATATGACTACAGGTATTTAAGTGATTAAAAAGAACGCTCTACTGTACAAGCTGATACCAGCAAAGTAGTAAATATTGTTAAAAGAATATAAATATTTTTATAAAAAATTGGATTACACATTTCTAATGTATCTACAGCAGTAATCGGTTTGATTTTAATTTCTTCAAATTTTTTGTACCACAGCTTAAACTCATATTCAAGAGTTTTTTGTTACGATCAATATCTTTTTGATAGAAATCAATTAGGTTATTAAAATTTTGAAGTTCTTCGTTAATTTTCTCATACAATTCTCATAACAAAACCAAAATAAAGGTTTATTAAAAGATTTCATCCATAATTTATATTTGATAATTTATAATTTATTTTGGCTGGGGCAAATGTCCTTATGTAACCCTAGCTACGTCCCTGATAAGCTATACCCCGTTCGCAATGAATAAACGCATCTATAATATAAGTTGGTGTGAACAACCAATCATCTATTTGTGATTAGTAAATAGTTCATTTGTAAGTTTATTTATTTCTAGGTAATTTTTTTAAATTTAAATAAACTTTAATTCTTTGATTTTAATCCATATAGATATGAGATCATTATTCAAGCTCTTAAATATTACTTTTTCTCAACATTTTCTATTATCGATTATTTATTATCAATTATTTATAATCAATTTTTACAGGATTATTAGATATTTATTAATAAAAATTTGGATTTATTTCGATACAACTTGAGTTATACTGTTTTTAAATTAATTAATTGGCAAATATAATTTATTAATCTCCAAAGAAATCTTTATTTTGCAACATTTTGGGAAAAAACGGTGAAGTGTTCAAAATAGTTTCCCAAATTTTTTTAATCATCCTTTTTTCAGATCACTTTCAACAGCCTCGTTGACTAAATTGAATATAATTTTTTTATCAATTCTCGTAAAATAAGTTTTAAGAAAGCATAGTTCATTAATTGACTTGTCGGTTAAATTTGATCGTTTTTTGGAGCAAAAATCTGACGAAGTAGAAAACACTCGTTTGTTCTCCATAGATGTTGAAGGAATAGAATTAAGGACATTAAATAGTTTTTCTAAATTTGGTAGTAATCTTACCAGTCCCTTCAAAAAACAACATTTCTTTCGTCAATATTTGATTGAGGTTCATAGTAGTAATGAGGGCCGGTTGTGGGTTTTGCGGGGTCCTTCCAAAAAGGGAAGAAATGATACACGAACATAATTTTATCAATTTATTTAGTGAAATATTTATTTCTGCAATATATTCAATAATATACATACATTAGCATAATATTTTTTATTCTTATTTCGTACTAATTTGCCATAGCTACTAATAATTGTTAGAAATAAGAAAGAGCGGGGTCTCGCGAAAAATCCATGAAGTCTCGACCTCTGAGCCGGGCCTGGTAGTAGTTGTTGGAGTATGTACACAATTTTTTTCCGATTCTTCAATTGAAATTTTTAATCTTCTTTTTAATTCTTCTTTCTCTGTAGTCAAAATCGATTTCGTTATAACATCGTTGGTAATAATAATTTCATTTACATCATCATTATCATTTAAATTTTGAATTTCCCTTTCTAATTCTAATGTTCCTACATCATGTCCCGTTTGATTTTCATCATTAAAAAGTCATGAAGAATTCTTCTGCTAATCGTTTTATGTTTTTTTGAAGTTATTTGAAAGTTAATATTGAAATGTAGCTTCAATCCTACAATATTTAAACTGGTAAATATTGAATTGAAATTCTCAAGAGTAAAATGTCAAATGTTAATTATCATTTGTCAATATAAAAATATCAAATGATGCCAATTTGTTTTTTTTGTAGCAGAATTTCGTGCAAAAGTAGTAAATTTAACTTGTGATGTGAATAAAGAAAATCCCGCGAGTAGCACACTAATGTAAATTAATATGACACTTGCGATTTAAAGAGAAGTTATTTTCCATTTTGGTATTTAATGAAAAACGTCAATGGAATTAGTGACTGAAAAAGTAATATTAAATGCTATTTCGTTAATTGGATAGTCAACAGAATTGTTCTAATTGTAAAAGTACAAACCTCAAGTGGTTAAAAAAGAAACCACTAAAAATTCATACTAAAAATACTAAAAAAAAACAATGATATAGTTTGATTTTATAAAAATTATATATATTTAGCTTCTGATAATGGCTGTATTGCTTACGTTCTAAGAACTGGATTCAATTCTTCACAGGGGAGACTTTTAAAAACCATTTTGTATAGTGTAAAAAGAGTGACAGCAAATAACATTGAAACTTTTATGTTTATATTATTTCTGCTAATATTTGCAATTATAGCCGCCTCGTATGTATGGATCAAAGGTAAATGCAATATTTATTCATTGTTCTATATTTGAATAATTTCAATATCTTTTAATTTATAGCACGGAATTTATTTTACAGTTTATAATTTTATGTCAAATGATCTTTATTTCATTCATGTTTACATGAATTTTTTACAGAAAATTAATAAAAGCAAGTTAAAAAGTAAGCCATCCACCTAAGTTAATGTATACAAAAAATTGAATCAAAAGACTAGCTAAATAATATCCATTATAACGAGGAAATTATCTACGATACGAATAACATATAATAGATATTTGAAGCCACAAGTTTGGGTAAAACTATGATGCATTATGAAGTTTTAACCCTTTCTAAGGCAAAGGAAACTAAAAGTGATGTAAAACTCAAAGTTTATCAATAATAATTATATAGGAAAACACATATATGGTTTCAAATACTATAAATTTGTTTTCTTGTGGCTCAATATATGTCAGTAGTTGTACCAAAAGTAAAAATGACAGCGTTACACTTAGATATTTTTTATTAGTTTAAAATGGTGTACAGTATATTGCCACCACCTTAGAAAGGGTTAATAAATGAAATAAGAGGAAATAGTTATTATATGACAAGCCTCCGTTACTTTGTTTTTTAAATAATATTTCATTTGAAAAAAATAAAAGCTAACAAAAAATAAAAAAACAATTTGTGACACTTTTAGGACAATATTAATTAAAAAATATATTCTATTCCAAAAATGAATACTTCGATTTAAATTTGGAATTTTCAAACTAAAACAATTTCAAAAACAACCACAGTAAATTTTGAGAGCACTAAACGTTCGCGTAGAGCAGGGATCTCAAACTCAAACTGGCCTGCGGGCCGCATTAGACTAGTATCATGAGCCGGCTGGCCGCAACACAAAAAATTGTTTTTCAGAACATGTGGAGTCTGAAACACCGACGTTAATATTTATTTAATTAAAAACTCAACAAAACTAAAAAACATTTTTTTATTATTAATAATAATAATAATAATAATAATAATAATAATAATAATAATAATAATAATAATAATAATAATAATAATAAAATTTGAAGAAAATGTGGTAACATTTGAATGCATTAACTTGGTCACCCATGTTTGTAATGATTTGATCCTTTCCTTGCAGTTTCAAATTTAAATCGGATAAGTGTTTCGTTATATCAACCATAAAAGATAAATCTTGCTACCACACTGTATCAGAAAACAAGGCGATGTCTTGTTTTTTTGATGTTAAAAACTGACATAGTTCGTCTTTCAAATCCCAAAATTGTTTGAGAACCTTGGAGCAGGATAACCAACGTACCTCGGTATAGTACCACAAACCAGAATTTATTTTCGCACCCTAACTAGATTTTTGGGGTTCGTTTCCTTAATTTTTTGTTTAATGGGCGATAAAAACTAAATGTAACAGTTATAAGAAGTGATTACATAGAAAATTTTATTTTTAAGTTTTGTTTTGTTTTTTTGTACTGATATATCAAGTGGGCCGCAAGTTTGACATATCTGTCGTAGAGTATCTTCATCTTTGATAACTCTGTTGGTCGCTTCGAGGGAGTTGTTGGTGCTCTATGTAAACATTTGTACGCCTTCATACCAACATTCTTTGATGACAACCATTCAGTTATAAAATATTCGAGGAATCTAGCTTTAATTTTCCATTAATACTAAACTTCTTCGTTTAAATATGTGTTTGATTAATTCAATAAGTTAGCGACTAGCTAAAATCATTAAATGCAATCCACCAAGAATGATTTTCGCGATTTTTTAAAACTTTCAATACATTTTTGATTCAAATTTCTTAGGATATTTCTAATTTTAAAACAATACGATACACTATTACATATAATAATCACGCAATACAGTAATATTCCTTTCCAAACCAGACTAGAATGTTATAAATATTTTAATGTAGACAATTTTATGTGTAAATTCACCACATGTTTCTATTTTTTTGTCTATTTAAATTGAATATTTTTATGTATTATAACATTATCTCTCGCTGCATATATAGATATAACAATTGTATTATTATTGATATTTTCTGTCACTTGTGAAATCTATCAAAATTCAATTATTATAATAATTAATAAATATTTAATAAATATTATGTGTGATTCTTAAATTTTGTTTCACATTGATTTTAAAAAAGGTATTTTCATAAACAAAATCTATCTATTTATCATATATCTTATTTGATGTTATGAAAAGAGATGCGATTTATTTTCATTTAAGTCTACTTCTTAAAACATTGATTTTATTAAATGATTGAAAAACTGAATTAGTGTTGACTATTGTTTTAAAAAAATAGTAGTTATTTAAAACTATTTGCGATAGGAACTCAAGATCCAAAACGAAACAAATACAAATTGTTTTTAGAATGTACTCTCATTCTAACTTCTGTTGTTCCGCCGGAATTACCAATTGAATTATCATTAGCAGTTAATTCATCGTTATTGGCTTTAACAAAGCTATGTAAGTTTCATTTTTTTTTCAAAACTTTTTTTCTTTCATACATATGCAAATTTTTTATTGCAATCCTTTAGTGGTTTTTTGTACTGAACCTTTTCGAATTCCGTTTGCCGGTAAAGTCGATATTTGCTGTTTTGACAAAACAGGAACATTAACTAAAGACGAAATGCTAGTTGATGGAGTAGCTGGATTAAGGTATTATTATTGTATTATTATTATTATTATTATTATTATTATTATTATTATTATTATTATTATTATTATTATTATTATTATTATTATTATTATTATTATTATTATTATTATTATTATTTATTAATATTAACATGTTTTTTATCTCTGAATTTTATAATCATGAAAATTAAATATTATTTTTAAAATACAGGAAATAAAATTTTTTTACTTAATTTTACAAATTTATGTTTATTTTGAGAACTATTCAATGTATAAATAATTATATATTTTGTTTATTTCACACTTATCAAAGTTGTGGCCTACCTATATCATAATAACTTTTCACTAAGTTCAATCAGCCAAAATTGCATCTATTATAATCTATTTATAATTTGTTATATTATATAAATATCGTAATTAAACATGGCAACGATTTTATTATAAGAAAGCACTAATCAAACATTTGTTTCACAATATATTTCGACAGTTTTCCTGTCATCATAATGTAGGATATAATAACTATATAAACAAAATTATTAATTGTATTAATTATTAATTATATAAAAAATTTTCTAATAAAAACATTTCATTCTTTTAAAAATTATAACTCAAATAATATATATTTTTTATATTATATATTATTTAGAATTATTATTTATAAATTAAAAATTTATAGATTTAATAATTTGTCTATAAATTATCAATATTGTAGTTATTCATCCCTCCTTTATGTAGGTAACCTAATGATGATAGTGATGCTATTGAAATATAAATTGAAAAAGATGTACGAATGGCGATTTGTATTAATTATTAAATATATAAAAACATTTCATTCTTTTAAAAACTACAATTCAAATAATATATTATTTTTTTAAATTTTAACATATTGAATTTAATTTATTAATTATTTAATTTAACAACAATCCATACATACAATATACAAAAAATTATATTAATTCGACCGGTCGAATTGTGTATTGATCTCATTTATCAGTTAACATGTAATGGATGTAATGCCACATACATTGGAGAGACTTCCCGTCATCTCTCTATTCGAGCTCGAGAGCATTATAGACTGAAGGCATTGACCAATATTAGTGAGCACAATAAGGGCTGTAAGAGTAAAATAGGTATGTTTGATTTTTAATGTGTATTGGGAACGTGTAATTTGTGAGGCGTTATTGATAAAGTCATTGAATCCAGAAATTAATGTGCAGAATGCAGTGAATACTTTTCTATATTGTTGTTGTTGTTAAATTAAATAATTAATAAATTATTAAATTAAATTCAATATGTTAATATTTAAAAAATAATATATTATTTGAATTGTAGTTTTTAAAAGAATGAAATGTTTTTATATATTTAATAATTAATACAAATCGCCATTCGTACATCTTTTTCACTTTATATTTCAATAGCATTACTATCATCTGTAGGTTACCTACATAAAGAAGGGATGAATAACTATACAATATTGATAATTTATAAACAAATTATTAAATTTTTTAAATAATTATTTTAAAACAAACACTATTTTTTAATTATTTTTTGACATAACTATTATTCAATATACATCCACATATAAAAACTTAATTAAAAACATTCAACACACACGTATTCACCGTATTCTGCTCATTGATTTTAGGATTAAAAGTTCTTATCAATAATGCTTTACATATCACAGACTAAAACAATTATCAATTAATAATACAATTAATAATAATAATTAATAAAATTTTTTAAAAATCCTTAATTCCTATTGTTATTATATCCTACCCAATGATGACAAGAAAACTGTGGAAATATATTGTGAAACGAATGTTTGATTGGCTCTTTCTTATAAATATCGTAATGTTTGTTTTATAGTTTCCAATGATAATAAATGTGATAAAAATATCTAGTAAAACATTGTTATTTAATTACTAGTTATTTATTAGCTCTTGTTTTTCATTGCCTTTGGCCATTTCGGATATATTTATAGAAGTAAACCGCCAAAATGATTTGTTTATTTGACTTACTGAAGTGAATTATTTATATTATAACAGCAATCAAATAGAATTAAATATTATGGAGCGTCTTAGCGAGATAAATATAACGTTGCAATAACAAGTCAGATATCAACATGTATGATTTCATTCATAGTTTGTATGAAAATATAATTTTCTCCTAAATCCAGTTGACTGAAACTATTATCATAAGTTTCCGTGAATTTCAATATAAAAAAATTGTCACGTTCATCATCCTCATTGAGAGCTAAATTTCAGAAAAGAAATTCTTGAATTTCCAATAATTTTCCGAAGAATTAGAATTATTCATGTTAATTTTCGTTCAATATTTGTAAGGTGAATTCTATTTTGCAAATAGAATTGATAGAATTATATTATTTTTGCCAATCAAAAAAGGTTTAATGAACGAATAATTAGTTTTTTTTCATACTTGAAATTTCGATTGCTATATTAACAAACTGGTAAGTATAAAAGAGAAAATTAAAATATTTCCTTTAATAAGTCGTAGAAATGATTAATTAATAATTTTATTTTTATTTTAAACGAATTATTGTTAATTGCAGTTTTCTTTTTATTGCTCATTTTTTAAATTGAAATTTTCATTATTTTAGTTTTTTTGAAAGAAAGACTTTTTGGAATTCTATTATATAGTTTTTGTAACGACTGCAGTGATTTTAATAAATTAAAGTTTTATGTTTAATTTAGCGTTGATAAAACAAATTCTAACAACGGTTTGTTGTCTGTAAACGAATGTCCACTTAAAACCGTTCAAGTATTAGCAACTTGTCACGCTCTAGTTCAAATGGATTACGATATCATTGGTGATCCACTTGAAAAAGCAATAATAGAATCTGCCAATTGGACACTATCGAAAGGAGATGTTGTATTTCCGAGTCCAATTTACAAAACGCATCCTTTGAAAATCTATTATCGATTTCATTTTATGAGTTCATTGCAAAGAATGTCTGTAATTGCTGGACATTCGAAATTAGGATCTATCGACATTTCTTACATAGCCACAGTAAAAGGATCACCGGAAATTATGAAAGACATGTATATTGATGCACCAAAAGACTATGATCAAATTTATCTCGATTTATCTCGGAGAGGTGCGAGGGTTTTGGCTTTGGGGCAAAAAGATATGGGAATTCTTTCACATCAAGCTGTAGATTTTTTTCCCTCCACTGGAATTTTTTTAAATTAAAATTTTCAGGTAAGAGACTTGAAAAGGAGTGACATTGAGAAAGAGTTAAACTTTTGCGGATTTGTAGTAATTTCATGTCCCTTGAAAAAAGATACGAAATCCGTTATCAAGGAAATATTGCAATCCAGTCACCATGTAACAATGATTACTGGAGACAATCCATTAACTGCTTGCCACATCAGCAAAGAATTGAAATTTCTTAGAAAGGAGCACACATTAATTCTAACGAAACCCAATAGTTTCAGTATTGCTAATTTATGTAAATAGTAATAGTGGTAGTAATTGTAATTTTCATCAGGTAATGAATGGCATTGGCAATCAATTAATAATACGGTTACAAAGGAATGGAATTTGGATAATAAATCCCTGAAAGAATTCATGCCGAAATATGATTTCTGTTTAACTGGCGAGGGAATTAAATTTCTAGAAAAGACAAATGTCAAATTTCTTCGTAAGATATTACCAATTGTAAGGGTTTACGCAAGAGTTGCACCGAAACAAAAGGAACAAATTGTTATTGGACTGAAAGACTTGGGATTTGTAACTCTGATGTGTGGTGATGGGACTAATGATGTAGGAGCGCTTAAACAAGCCCATGTAGGTAAGAGTGATTTCTTTATTACTTCAAATGTTACTTGAATAAGGATTGATATCGATTTTTCATTTATTTTTAATTACTTTTAATTGCTAATTGAACTGAAATAAAAAATGCCATTTAAAATTTATTGAATAGTAGTTACAGAGAATGTCTATCACCCCAACACCGTAATCAATGAAACAATGGTATATTTACAAGTGTTATATGAGATTGGAGCAATGCTATTTGAAAATTTTAATTTACCGTAAATCCTTCTCAATCATAGAGATTTTCAATCACATTTCTGATAGTTTATTGTCACTTTTCGCGCTATATTTTCAAGGTTTTAATTATACTATACTATGAAACAAATTGAAATTTTTGTTATTATTTAAAATTCAATAAGTTTAATATCAAAAGTGAATGGGAAACAATTTGATGGGGGAAAATGTATCGACAATTTTAACAACTATAAAGTTTGCATTTATTAGCATAGAGTTCCATTTTAATGTACATAATTTTAAACTTCGAATCAGACCATATTATAAAGTATTAAATTCTGCCTATATATAGTTGTCCTCAAACGATATGAGATTGAAATTTGTTTCTTTTTAAACCATTTTGTTCCACTAAAGCTTAGGATTCTATCCTTTTATATACCAACTCAGTTTTATGTGGGCTTTCAAATGGTACTATTTGTTAAACAATATCATGTTTTAGAGACTATTTTTATTGCTATTTTGTAAACATTCTAAATTTTGAATCAAAAAAGTATGTAAACATTTGACATTTCTATAATTTTGTTTAAATATATCAATTATAAATGTGTTTCTGGAATTTCCTACGACAGTATAAAAGCAGCATTAATCATTTCATTTCTATTCTGAATGAACTTTCTTTGCAACTCAGCAGTATTTGGTAGGTAATATTCAAGAAAGAATGGTGGACCTTTATATTATTTGTGGAAGAAAGGAAATTGACATTGCGAATCATTCAGTGGTAAAAATGAATTTTTCTAAAAATCCGCGACTTATGAACCATCACCGGATATTGCTAAGATACGAATACCGCGTTTCTTTTTAAAGTTTGCCAACGATCCACATCTCATCAATAAACTCTTCATTTTACCTCTTTAAAGCATGTATATTTTTGGCCCTCAATTGGAGAATTTCATATTTTTCAAAATTCCTTGTTGTAAAAGCCAAGAATAAAATTATTTTTCCAATTCAGGAAATTTTGACTGCTTCATTCTTCATTTGGTTTTTGGAACTTCGTAAGAAGATGCGATGATATTTAAATTTTTCTTATTTTAATGACTCCTTTACTTTCATTTCATTTTCAATCTCATCTAATGGAGCTTCTGCTGGATTGTAAGACAATTGCTACAGGAAATTTTCTTCATTCATTTTTATCTTTTTATCGAATTACTACATGGTTTACATGAATTTCGCCATTTTGATTTTTTTATGCTAAGTAGAAAATGTTGACGGAAAACGATTTCTACAAAATTTACTCTTACGTATTTATTTCTTGTTTTCGGTAATTAATGGGGAATTCTCTTTAGCGACAGTTTTCATTTGTGGATTAAAATAATACTTAACTATGTTTTTTTGCTACATAAACATCACATCGATGGGTTTATAGAAAGATTTTGTTTTTTATTTTTTTGGAAATGAAAACAACTTGGAACGCATAAGCGATGTCAAAGCCATAAAAACGACAATTTATTTGAATGTATTTTAATAGATATTTCGTTGTTCCGACAACCTGTATTACGAATTAAAGTAGCAAATAAAGTACAATTAATCAATAAAATTTATGAGATTTTTCGAGATCGATAATTTTATGATGAATTGATGCTTGTAATGTATTGTTATATTATATTTTTTTGTTGGTTATTAGGATTTGTAACGCGTTGTTATTTTGATTGTCGCGTGTTACGTGCGGAGAAAAAATTAAAAAAACTAAATAGCGATAATTTACTATAGTTATAGTTTATCCTGTTTAATGTGCCACGAGTTTCATTTTTTATAAACTTGGATCCTATAGGTGTCGCCTTGCTGGCTAATGCTCCAGATCCTGTTTCTCCAGCTTCTAACTCATCGGATAATCAAATCAAAGACAACCAACCAATTGATGAATCTAAATCCAAACAATCAAACAATGTCAGTATTCGAGCGTCAAAATTATCCAATAACAATCGTATTAAATCCTCTGCAAACGCATCAGCTAATAAACAGATTATTGGGTCACCATATCAAAATAGTCCACATTTAAAAGCAGCCAATCAAAAATTGAATTCATTGATTTCCGAAATAGAAACTGAAGACAAAGCTCAAATCGTTAGACTAGGTGACGCAAGCATTGCCGCACCATTTACTGTCAAAATGTCATCCATTAAAGGAGGTAAATCAACCCTTAGATACTGAATACATATATGTTCATTATGACCTTTCAGTGAGTCACATTATAAAACAAGGCCGATGTACACTAGTTACAACATTACAAATGTTTAAAATTTTGGCATTAAACGCTTTGATTTTAGCATATAGTCAATCTGTATTGTATTTGGATGGTGTCAAGTTTTCTGATGCACAAGCTACTATTCAAGCACTTTTATTGGCCGGATGTTTCTTGTTCATTTCTAGAAGCAAGGTAACGTTGAAACAAGTCTCAGTAAATGATAATGTTCTTTTTCTCTGTAGCCACTCAATGAACTCTCTAAACAGAGACCTCTGGCAAACATATTCAATATATATACTTTGTTTACAGTTTTGATGCAATTTTCCGTGCATTTTTATTCACTCTATGTCTTATCGAATGCTGCTCATGAATATATGGGCCCGAGGTAATTATTTATTATCGTATAATCCAATATACATTACAACTATGCATATTTTGATAAGATAAAATCTTTAAAAAATTAATGAATTCATTCACTGTGCAAAGAAATAAACATTTAGAAAGAGCTTTAGGAATATTCAATCAAACAATTACAGAGACACCGATCCATGGTGGAAATCATATCTCAAACATTAGCCAATCATAATACTAGAAAAATACCAATAAAAATCATTTTAATACATTGTTATATTATATGCTATTTCAGAGCCCGTTATTTAGGTAATCAATTATTTAATAACTTGCAAGTTGTAATGTGAGGAGTAGAAGTTACGCAATACATCTTAATGGAAAACTGGATGATAATAGGTAATGTGGTAAGTCTTAGGATGTCTTAATCTTCATACATTCACTTAAATTCTATAACATATTCACTTAAATTCTTCATCACTGCTAACTATAAGTGGATTAGTTCTTTTGGCCGTTGACGGTTTAAAAAATCTATTATCAAAGATTTTGCTATTTTTCTTCAAATCTTCATAAACTTCTTCATAAGCGGACAAACAATTTTTCAACAAAAAAAAATTTCTGCTCTTTCCGGCTGTGGATCATTTTCTAAAAAATATTCGCCTAACTGCATCACCATATTTATACCTTTTCCCATACTTTTAACAGTGAAATTTCTGGGTTTTTCATCGGATTCGTCGTCAGATTTACAATCTTCAATCGGAAGTGTTTGACTGATTATTATAATGAAATCTATTTCGATAAGTTCGGCCTCCGTGACTAGTTCTTGTATGTCATCTATTGTGGTTTCATTAAAACCATGAATTCATAAATTCCTATATGAGCTGGGACGTATAGTCATAAACTTATAATATTACCTATTTAATAATTTAATATTACTGATATTCCGTTTTGTTCTATGACTTGAAAACAAACTAAAATGTACATCACAAACGATAGAAAACGATAATTTCTCGTAAAAAATAAATTTATTTGCTGAATTAGGGATTCTCCTGTTACGATGTGCAAAAATCTAGTTACAGCGAAACCGCGTTATAGGAGGGTTTAGTTTACATTTCGATGGACAACTACGTGATTAATACGTAATGCCATATATCCTAATATATTGATCCTCATATATCACTATTTACATTCTTACATTAGAGGCTGGATATTAATTATGACTCGTGATAGTAAACTGAGCAAAACAATTCTAAGAATTCTTACAAATTATTTTTCTCAAATTAAATTTTGATTAGTGTTAGGTTACTGTTTATTTTATTTATTATCCACATTAATAACAAAGTTTCCATTCTACCAATTAATGTTACTACATGAGCTGCATTTACACGAATTTCTTTATTATCTCTAAGATAATGTTTATTGTATGTGCAATGTGTTTAGATTTTTCCCCGCCATCAAAACTTCGTAATATTTCAATTTTTAATGAAATCGATTTTGGTTAAAAAATATTTATATAACTGTTAATTTTAAATTTAAATTTTCAAATTTAACGCGTAATCAATATAATGAAAAATGTCAATTTCAAAATCAATTTCTTGATTTTATTGATTTTTTTAACTCGTATTTTAGTTTCTTAGTTATATTTTTTAGTTTAGATTTTTCCCCGCCATCAAAACTTCGTAATATTTCAATTTTTAATGAAATCGATTTTGGTTAAAAAATATTTATATAACTGTTAATTTTAAATTTAAATTTTCAAATTTAACGCGTAATCAATATAATGAAAAATGTCAATTTCAAAATCAATTTCTTGATTTTATTGATTTTTTAACTCGTATTTTAGTTTCTTAGTTATATTTTTTTTTGATAAAATATTTTTTTTAATTACAACAATTGAGTTTGGGAAAAAATAAGAAAATAAGAGAAATCAGTTTATAAGTTTAATTGAACGCTATGTTATTTATATTTATTTTTGTTTTGATGTTGAATTTTAATAGTCAAATAAAAAGACATGGACATAAAGTACTACAAGTTCTTAAATGTACAATAGATAATTAGCTTTTATTGAAAATAGTCTATTTAAAAATGAAATTCAAAATTCCTTTAATTGTTAACTCTAGATCAAATCATACATCAAATTCTACGTTGAATGCTCTCAATTCAACCATCTCATTAAATGCCACTTCTACCAATTCCTCTGAAATTACTTCTGATCTTGATTCTGATTTTGAGCCAAATATTCTTAATACTGTCGTTTATATAATTTCAATCGCTATGCAGGTATGCAATTGAAAAATCTCCGATTCTTGTTTAATCCAAAACTTTTAGACAACTACTTTTGCTGTTAATTATAAAGGTCATCCATTTATGGAATCTTTAAAAGACAATAGGCCTCTATTAGTCAGTCTTGGGATATCGATATTTGGAATATTTATAATGGCTTCTGGTTGTGTACCAGAAGCAGCCGAACAATTCAAAATTGTTTCTTTACCACCAGAGGTTTTTCGTTTTTATTGCTTTTATATTGTTATAATGTTTGATATATAGTTGCGCTTTATTGTACAAAAAGTTCTTATTCTGGATTTTTTCGCTTCACTGATCATTGACCGAATTCTGAACATCATATTCGGCCGGAGTTATTTGAAGAAGATCAGTTGAAAATATTAGTCATTTTTTAATAATTGATATTGTGAGTAATATATTGTTGTTTGTCTGGAAATTTTGTTTCTAAATAAAAGGGATGACCATTTTGTCTTGGAGTTATATTAATATAGATTTATCACATTTTCATCAATTTCTTAGAATAAAAATAGAAGATCACTTGATTAAACTTTTAACTGATATTTTTTAATTGACATGAAGGTTTCCTCCAAAATGTATTTCTTGTCGAGTTGTCTCTATTCACCTATATCGAATTTAGATATGTTATGAATACCCCAGTGGTGGTTAATTTGAACGTGTTTTTTAAATATATATTATAAATTTTTAATAATCCTTAATGCAAACTCAAACTAACGATGAGATTTTAACATTTCTTGCATTAAGCTCTGATGAATCAATGCTGCATTGGTTGTGCAATAATTCAATACTTGTAAATGAACTAAATTGTTTACATTGCAATTCAACAATGAAACTTAAGAAGAGCTAAGATTCTCGTGATGGCTTCGTCTGCCAATGTAGAAACAACAAGAACTATTAAAACAAAAAGCCTATTTGAAAACACGATTACCATTGAAGACAATAATGAAAGTTTTGGTTTACTGGTCAATTATCTTGCAAAATATTATACTAAGTTAATATTTCAAGAAATTCTCTCTTGAATGTAGGAATGACAATTTTAGAAAGAATTAAAAAATATTTTGATGAAAATCCAAAAATCTTAATAATTCTACATTTTATGACCCATCATACATTTAATATCTATATTTGTTACATTGTATAATTTATTTCGTTCAAATAATTCCAATTATAACTAATGTTAGCAATCTCCTTGGCAATAACAGGGCTGGAAACTATGAATAGTTAATAGATGAAATGTGTCATTACCGTAACATGGGATGCAATATTTCCCCCTGTGACTCTTGGCGTGGTAAGTGATGAGCATGGGAGCGTTTTTATACGGATATCGGTGTAATTGTATATTTTAAAACCCAATATGATGGACGATTATTGTTGGTTTCTTTAGTGGGTAACAACTACTTCCTGGGGCTTGGCTAGGGGCAATTTCCACCGGGTCAGGATCAGCAGTCCATTCCTTTCTTCGTTAATATTTCTGTTAAAAATAGATTTTGATAACAACAGTCTTGTTCATAGGGTGACGGCAGAAGATGCTTTTATGCTCACTCGAATGTGATGGTATGTGGCCTAACTGGCACAGTGACCGCCATAGTAATGACATTAATTGTATAGATACATCTTGTTGCCTGCATGCTGCTGACTTCAAGTGATAGTATTATATATAGGTAAATCTGTACCTGACTGAGAACTTGAGAAGCAGTCTCTAGCCAGGCTGGAAATTGATATCTGAATTTGAGTCACGAGTACCAATGTCCAGAATTTACAAAATTACATCTAGTATTAAAATTTATATAATGTTATCCCATGCATCGGGTGGCGGTTGACATAGACTAACTGTTGGTAACATTTTTGTTGACGCTAAATTTTATTTTTCTTCAAATTGTCTGTTTATGGTGATAGTGTTATTATGTCATATTGGATATTGACTATATTGCACTCGTTTTTCAATGGTACCGAATACTGTGCTCCAATTTTTCAGTGACACGGCGCGCAAAATTTGTTCCTATTACTGTCGCTACACCTCTGACTACTTCTCATTAGCAAAAGAAAAAATACGCAGAAATTCTTTGCTAAAGTGAGCTTTGATTTAAGTAATGTTACTATAAAGTCTAGGTTCTACTACTTTCGTACTAAAAATGGAATAAAGAAGACATATTGAATGAGTAATTGTCATTTTTGGATAGCTATTTATATAGTATTTATGATTTTTTATTAGAATTTTTTGACTTTTAAAAAAAATATTGCATTCATTTAAAACATTTTAGGATTTTTGGGAAAAACTTCCATTTGTTTTATTAAGATTATAACACATTCATAGGCACAAAGTTCTAATTAAAATCAAAAATAAGTAAGAAAAACATTAATACAATAACAAAAAATAAAACCAATTTTATTTAAATTAATGAAAGCAAATACAGCATGAAAATGACAAAATATTAAATTTTGGAAATTGGGATTAAAATATTGGGAGAGTAGAATATTATAATAAATTAAAATATATCTGAATTTAAAATAAAATTGAATCAAAATCATAGTTAAATTGAAAAAAAACATTAAATTATCCTATTATTGATAGTAAATTAATATTTAAAAGATCTAATCCAAAAATATTATTAATTGAAAATTTTTTATGACTTTTGTTTTAATGAACTGAGTAAAACATAGTTTGCGCTGTGAAGTATTCTTTTTTGGTTACCCAATTGTTATCATACCTCATACTTCATACTAAGCAGTGTCGTAAAACTATGGAGAAGACTTTACATATTTTAAAATACTAGGCAGATTTTTATATTACTTAATCATTAATTTAAACCGTAAGTTCCCAAACACTACTTGAAATCAATGGTATAACTGCAATCTGCAGGTTCCCAACTTTGTGGTGTCTTCATCAACTTTTTCAAAGAATGGTTCGATAGTGCCCGGGTCTTGGGTTTATAACAAGAAAGATTTTTAAAAATTTTTATTAGAAGATATTTAAATGTATTATATTATATAATTGATTATTATAATTGATTACTAAAAAAGATTATAATATTATTAGTGAGAGGGATGAGCCTGGTTTCATGACACTAATTTTTCGATATTTGATGACATTTCTATCATCAACAATCTTAAGTGGTCATGATCCACTATTGACAATCTGGTTCTTGTCTTGATTATTAAATTGAAGACTAAGCTACATACTCTTTTGGCTAAATATGATGATGGGGAAAATTCCTGGCTGTAGTCCATACTGCCGGATATAATACTGAAATATAATCCCCAGCGCCTCCTGAAGTTGCCTTTAATCAAAAACGTCTCCCATATATCACATCAGAGTTCACCAGTGAGCAGTAGTGCCCCGTTGTATACCACTACTATAAGCTATCGCCAAGCGTCCTGACATCTTCCTAATTTTATAAACTGTTTTATAAATAAATTCAATTTAAAAGGCACATTTTCTTATCTAGATGATATCTTTTAATTTATTAATAATCACACATAATATAGAAGTTATGATCTTATTAATTTTAGCTACCTTTCATTCAACTTTTGTCGAGAATTTAAGTCATTTAGTATTTTATTTACTCGGTTCACTCAACACACTGGAAATTGGTGTGATGGTCAATCAAGTTGTAATGTTGATTTTAAGTATGTGAGTTGACGATGTGCTATAAATCGTTTAAATAAGATAGCCCACAGGACATTAGTTTGACGAGCCCTTAGTGTCCTGACCTTTGAGATATTAACAAACTAAAAGCATGATACATTTCCTGTCAGTTAGGTAGAAATACATGAAACGTTCCCTGACTTGTTGGCAGAGAGAGGCTCCTGATCGACTATATTTATAATAATTACAAAAATAAACATTTGTGGGAATTGCATCACAAAAATATAAAATGAATAAAATCCTAAATAGAATTTCGAATGAATATTACTCAAGAGGGGAAACGATAAAGTGAAGAGAAACTTATTAGATGATGATGCAGTCAGTGCAGCAATTTTATCCGATCAATGAACTCAGGGATCTGGACAGGTTTTCAGAGTTATTACAAAATTTAATAATGTGATTGAAAACTTTGAATAAAAATATGTCATACTGTATCATTGTCTTTTAAGAAAGTTGCCAGATATTGTTCAGTGGGAACGATACATTGAGACTGGCATGGAAAGGACAGTTGAATGCTTGACACAATGGGTCGAAAGTGAAGCAGAAAAACACCGTAGACCAGTTAGTGTTTTGTTTAGAGAAAGACTGGCAAAGGGTAGAAACATAAAATCATCAAGAAAACTCGGAAATGCAAACAGACACACTAACTTTGCGAACAGAAGTCCAAAGAGGTTAGTGGCATGCGTCAAAAGAAACTAAGCTGTATTAAATGTGAAGGGAATCATTATTTAAATCAATGTGCAGAGTTCCTAAAACTTAATATCAATGAACGACATGAATTTGTATTACAATTGTCTTTCAACAGCTCACATGGTTAGAAAATGTGAAAAACCGAGCTTTTGAAAAGACAGGGATTGTACTCGAAAGCATCATAGTTTGCTCCATGGCCCAGAGGACAAAAGTGATGAAAGCCGAAAGCCTAGTGTTGTAGAGTTTGTTGGTTTATATTTGTTGGTCTATATTTAATGTATTATTGTGTTGTGTACAGGAAAATTGAAGAGCCCAGCCGAGTCACCAGTAAATAAATTGTCTCGGGACAGCTGGTGTGAATGTGTGTAAGAATAAGTTGAGTTTATGAATAAGTCAAGTGTATGTCTAAATACCACTTAGAATATAAAAGAAAAATAAACACGAACAATAGCAACAACTTTTATTAAATAGAAAATAAATTAATCGACCTGGTTTTTGGTACAATCTGGAAATTATATCTTCGATCCCCTTCTTTTTTATATGCAATAATAGTAACTAGAATATTTTCTTTTCGCTAATTATATTTTCGATGACTTTTTCTTTCAAATCTATAATAATGGTAACTAGAATAAGTATATTTTCTTTTCGGTAATTATTTCTTCGAACACCTTTCAAATGTATAATAGTAATTAGAATAAGTATATTTTCTTTTCAGTAATTATATCTTCGATCACCTTCTTCTTTCAAATGTACAATAATAGTTTCTCCTTATAGTTTTTTTAAAATATTTTTATGGATTTTTTATTTGTGATCCATTTTCTATAGCGATAACAATATATTACACCTAGCATTGAAAACACATCAATGATGACTTTTCAAGACAGCCAAAGTCAAAAGATGTATGTTCCTTTACGAACTATTACTGCAAAGTTAATTAATAAAGGGAAGGAGATTAGAATCAATGCATTGCTAGATAACGCAAGCAATGACAGTTACAGGGTTATTTGGTACAAAGTTATTTATAGGAAACGGAAAAGTTAAATGACGAGCTACGGAAATTTTGGGAAATTGAGAAAACGGAACTCGACAGAAATGAGTTATCTAATGAAGTACGAAAAGCCCGAAACATACTGGAACAGTAATTAATTAATTCTGGAGGAACTAAAGAAACAGTTAATTTCATTGCCTACACACAAAATATCATATAAAAATGAATACATGGAAAAAGCAAGATGAGGCTTGTCATGCTACTCAAAAGATAAAATTGTGGAATCGAAGACAACAGTGTTGAGTAATTGGGAAAAAGACAAAAAAGCAGCAAGAGATCTGACACTCGAAAAAGCAGTTAATATTATTCAAATAGTTGAAAAGAAATTCAATCGATTCAAAGAAGAGCGTGAGAATGTTCAAAAAGTCAAGAAAGTATTGGAATAAGTGGAGTTCGAAGTTAAACCAACACGTGTCATTTGAACACGTTCACACACTTCTAAAGATGTAAAGAGAATATCTTAGTGAACACTATGACTTGAACAATGTCTGGAAGGAACTTAAAGCATCTGGGAAAAGATTCAAGACATAAAAGAAACTCCTTGGTTTTCTGTTCAACCCCGAACATTAATCCAAGATATCGAAAATTTAAAATCACAATTGGAAGAATTATCGAACAATTTCAAACAACACGCGTCATTTGAACACGTTCGTACGTTCCTAAAGATGTGCATGAAAGTCAATGCGTCAATTGTGGAATTGTAATCCGAAGCAATCAAATAATGGCATTGGAGAATGCTTATGAGAACATTAAATGAACTGCAACTGGGAAAAGTGTGGGATATTGAATTGGTGAAAAATGATGAAATATGTTGGGTTATTGTGTTGGTGATAAATATTTGTAAATTTTAATTTTCACTCTGACTCCAAAGCATGTTTTATTAATTCAAAAATTAACAATCCCGAACAAGAAAAACCTTTATATTCACAATATTCACAATAAATCGTTCAAGTTGCAATTACAACCAATTAACTCCAAATCAATTAATTACACAGAGCTTATTACGACACTAAGGCCCATATTTTTTTTTTTTGGAATTTGAAATTCCTCATTTTTTTGCACTTCTTAATTAACAATGACCCCTGTTTTAATTTCTTAGTTGTTTTCTTTAATTTGATTTTTCTTTCTCATTTTCCATTTCTTTTTACTTCCGTTATCTTCCCCAAGTTCCCATAGATCGTCCCGTTTGTCATGACGATCTTCCCCCAGGTAATTTACTTATTCATTATGTTATTCACTATTTAAAAGGCGTACGGTGCGGTAGCCTACATTATAGAAAGATGAGCATGTGATGGTTATAAAGAATTGTGTAGGGAAAGAAAATTGCTAAAAACAGTGACCGGGGTTTAACCACTGAGAATAAACAATTTAGTTGATTCATTTGAAAGAATCAAAAGGGGGTAAATGTTTCGGCCGATTGTGTGTGCGCTATTTTGTTTTAGCTTATTCGCGTTTGTGTGCGCGTCAATAATTAATTCTTTCTCGTCTGTGTACGCATTCTTGCTCTTGGTTTTACTTGTTGGATTTTTAATATTGTAGATTTATTTTGAATTTGTTTCAAGTCCTGGAATTTCGAATTCTCCTTGTCATTTAGAATTGAATTTATTGGAATTTGAATTAATAATATCGATTGAGATTGGAGATTTTTTCTTTGTTTATTGGAATTAAATTGTGTTGTGGAAATAAAGTTATTTCCGATGAAGATGCTAGAACTTTAAATATTATTGACACTGGAATCGGAATGACAAAGGCAGATTTGATCAACAAATTGATAACAATCGCTAGATCTGGAACTAAGGCATTCATGAGAGCAGGTCATGCTGGAGATGATATTTCAATGATAGGACAGTTTGGAATAGGTTTCTACTCATCTTATCTAGTGGTAGAGAGCATCCTTACTGATGAAAATCCAATCCTCAGAAACATTGTTCATCAAATTGTTCATCAAAGTTGTCATTTTGGTAATTTCTGATATATTGTATTTATTAAAAAGCTTGAATCGAATATTTAATTATACATCGATGTCTATTTGATATTCACAAATTTTCGGGACTGCTTCCTTCAAGTGAAAAGAAATGGAAAAGAAATCATTGGTGAAATTTGAGAAATGTTCTTTATATATATATATAAAAGTAAAAAATGTAATTTTTAAATTGAAGAAAAAATAGAAAAACACTGAATATCTGAACTTATATTTGTATTTTAATACCAAAAATTAAACAAAGTTCAACTTATAAAAAATAACAAAAAAGTTAATTAATTAATAATTAAAAGTGAATTTTTCTCGCTTCGACCCCAACCCAAAAAAAATTTAATTTTTCTTGTTGGAATTGAAAAAAAATTTAGAAATGCCACCTTCGAAAAATGCAAAAAGTGCAAAAAATCACCGACGTTTCCTACGCTTAAAACCGGGCCTGTATACACATATATTAGTATGTATGTGTATGTGAATGCTTGAAGCTACCTGAGCTCGGAATTAAATAGATGTGCTTTAAATTATATTGCAATATCAATTTCTGAATTCTTCTTAAAAGCTTTTATTTTTTTGGTGGTTTGACTGAGAAATCAGTCTGCTTATATAACAAAAAATTTTTGACTTTGGTTTTAAGAATTTTTGTTTGTCAATGATTGCTATTGTGGGGTGATTTCTTGTTCTTAAAAGTACAATTCTATTTTTAGTTTCACAGGGTCTGGATCTGTTTATCGTCCTAAATCCGAAAATGAAGTTTGGTCAAATATTTATAATGTTTTCGGAATTGCTTATCTTTTTGTATTTCGATAAAATAAATTGAAAGGTTTTTGTCTGTGCATTGATTACTCATTTGAAGTATATTTAATAGAAAGGTTTATTTCAATTAAAAGCTAATCGATTTTGTATATTTTCTAATCTGTACGTAATTAATTTTAATAATGTGTTCTTAATTTTTTCAGTAAAGCACCAAAAAATAGACAAGTGAAATGTGGAATTGAACATATTTTTAATTATTTCTGAAAAATAAACCACAGGAGGAATATATTGATTTCAAAGTAAAAACAAACACTCCTGCACTTAGTTGATCAAAAGTGACTTTTTTGAGATTTTATAATAATAATAATAATAATAATAATAATAATAATAATAATAATAATAATAATAATAATAATAATAATAATAATAATAATAATAATAATAATAATAATAATAATAATAATAATAATAATATTAATAATAATAATAGATAACAAACGATAAATAATAACAATAAATAATAAATAATAATAAACAACATCAATTTTTATCCTTTACAAATTAAAATGTAAATTTTATGAATATTATAATAAACCAATAAATCAATAAAAACAAAATATATAATTCCAGCTTGATAACATAAATTAGTCACATCCAAATTGTTAATAATCATAATAATAATGTTTATCCCATTAATCACCTAGATACATGTATATTTATTATGTATTTATTTGTTCCTATTGCGTAATCTTTACGTTTTAGAATCTTCAGTGTTCGTCCATCTTTTAACATAATTGTTTGAATAACTTTAAAGGAAGATCGTTTTTTTTATTTAAATAAATTATTTGAAATATAGTTTAATTCTTATTATGATTTGCGAAGAAATTGTAACTGGCGACCACGCCGAGAAAATCGAGTCGATTCACGTGGTGACAAGAAACCAGCATAGATATGTGATTATGGAATCTTTATCTAACAAGATAAAGACACTTTAAATTTTAATGTCCGAAGATTCGATGGCCGAAGCACGATAGAAGCAGAGAAATGATTCAAGGATATTAAAGATTGGATGCTCCTTAATGATCTAAATTTAGTAAGTATTTTTGATTTATTATTGTCTGGAGAAGCAACTATTCTCTGGAAAGAAGTTAAAGACATTTCCACAACAAATGAAAAAGGTCGTGAATGGTTTAATGATACATTTACAAAAAAGAAGTCCATTATGGATAAGATTTGTGACTTATTATCAGTGAACTAAAATCAAGATGAAAGATTCGTAACATTCGAGATAAGAGTGAAGAAATACGTTGACGAGGTTTTCGACTGTGGAATTTCAAAAGAGGATATTGTTTAACTGATTTTGTGCAACAGAGTTCGGAACGAACGTTTGAAAGAAAATATATCAATGAAGACCAACATCACAAGAGAAGAACTCAGAAATTTAGCAAAGGTGTATGAGGCACGAGAAGATTATGAGGCAAAAGAACGATTTGAAGAAGTTCAGACAGTAGGTAAATCAATCTATGCAAACGTTGCTCAAGATAAACAGAAGCAGTGAACTCAAAAATCATCTTTTGATAACAGAATATGTTCACGTCGTCAACCAGAAAAAAATTATAAAAATAGAAATGAAAGAAACGAAAGACAAATTGATAAAGTGAAATCCTTGGCAGAAATATATTATGAGAGGACAACTATGGATCGTAGACCACCACCGTTAGTTTCAATGAAACACATCGCAAGAAAGGTTGATAATAGATGTTGTGGTTTACCTGAGCCAGCAGAAGAAAGGTTAAGGTCTAGTCAATGCTTTTGTTGTGGACAAAGTGATCATATGCGATTTGAGTGTCCGTTAAATTACAAATGCTTAATAGGCGGTAAAGAAGTTCATTTATTTAGAAATTGTAATTTGTTAGAAAAACACAAAGACCGAAACAAAGAGTGTATTGCATACACAAAGAAGACGACGATAGATTAGAAGAATTGATAGAACCAGTCATGCGTAATGTTGAGGGGAAAAGACAAAGAAGACTCTGTTGTTTACATTTCGTCAGTAGGGTTGAGATAATATATGAGTATAAAAAACGAAATGTTGTAAAGAAGAATGATGATAAGAAGTGGAGTGCGATTGAAATAAATGAATTTTATGTTAAAATGCTATAGGATTCAGGAGCGTCAATCAGTGTAATAACTAAGAAATGTTGGAAATTGATTGGCAGTCCAATATTGATGGAAATCAGAGTACGGCTGAGTGGAGTATTTTCAAAACAAGACGAGAAACCAGTCGAAAGAGTAAATTTCGTTGCAAATGGAACAACAAATGTCGAGAATTGAATGTTATTATTGTTAGAAAAATTCATTTAGATTTCATTGGAGGGGTAGATACAGTGGTGAGCTTTAGGAGGCTCGCGGATGCTCGTGCGAGCCCATTGTTAAATTATTCTATGATTTTTGAGCCCCTTGTTCTTCTTGGTAACTATTTTTTCAAAAGGAAAATGTAATACCTTGAAATCATTTCATTTCAAGAACAAAGGAAATCCTATTGCCAAAGACAGAAAAACGGTTTTTAGAACAGATAGTAGTGGATATTGCATATATGAAAACAAAAGCAAGTAAGAAATATATGATAGTGATAATAGATCGTTTTAGTATTTTGGTCAGTTTATCAGCAATAGGTACACAAGGTGAATCAACGGTTTTGAATGACATTCTGAATAATTGGATATATCGGTTTTGAAGACCAGAAGGCATTTTTACAGATAGAGGAAGAGTTTTTGAAGGATCAATGTTTCGTGATTGAATGAAAATATTTTGCATAAAAAAGAATTTAGTTCACCATACCAACATCAATCAAATTGTTTAGCTGAACGAATAATAAGAACGGTTCAAGACATGCTGGCAACATCATTGACAGATATTAGAACTGAAGATAATTTGTGCAAATTGTTACCAAATATTGAATTTAGTTTGAATGCTACAATACAAAACTTGACAAATTTTTCACCTTTTGAAATTTTATATTAGGACACATACAAAAAAACAGAGACGAAATTGTGGATAAGACAAAAACAAATTTAGAAAAAGTTGCGACAACAATGGAAAATAGAGATTTAGACAAACGGGGTACTCGAGTTTTCATTAGTTCGTTTGGTACCGCATAGACGAAAGAAGGAGGGAATTCAATATGATGGACCTTACATAATTTTAAAATTCTTATCACCAAGACAAGTTGAATTACAATTTCCAAACTCAATAAAATCAAGAAGAATTTAATGACTGAAGAGATGCAAAGAAAATTAAGAGGAAGAGAGTGATGTTCAATAATTAATTATATGAATAATATAAAAAGAAGATCATTTTTTGGATTTAAATAAATTATTTGAAATATATTTTGATTCTTATTATGATTTGTGAAGTAATTAGAAATCACCAGTAAAGGTTGAGCAATCAATTAAAAGTTGAGACCGCAACGTTATGTTTATGTTTATTTCGTGAAATAACTCTTGCTTTTGTTATTCAATTTTTTAATTTTATGTTTCGTCATTTTGATGTTACGTTGTCTATTTTATCGTGTTGTTGATGTTTTACCAGTTTTTTTGATTTTTACGTGACTTTGGGCTTTATCTGCGTGGTATTTTTGCGCATTTCGATCATAAATTCACCTTTTTGGGTTAAAATCAGTTTTTACTCAACAGTGGTTTTAAAACCAAATAATAATTATACTGAAAAATTGTAACATTGCAACTTTTCATAAAAACAAAGTATTTACAAATAATATTTTTAATTTTAAATCAAACACCATCCAAAAACTGGCACCAAGTTGATTTCAGCTTAAAATTTTATTACCAAACAAGAGAGATAATTAAAAAAATCATTCAAAAATAAAAGCTCTTAAATAAGAATGGGGATCAGAAGTTTCACCAATCACAACAGAACAACCCGACAAAATAATAGAATAATATCATTGCCTGTATTTCATAAGAAGAAGATAGGATAACAGTTTGGTGATCTGCGGTTGAACAAATTCACTATCATTTATGAAATCCTGGCGAAACGGTTACGGCAGAAAAATACTGTCGACAAATCAATACGATCCATTAGAAATAGACTGCATTTATATATGTCATTGATTAATTGAAATGGTAAAATTCTTCTCCACGGTTGCGCTCAGCCACATGTCGCAGCATCAACTCTGTAGAAACTGAACTTACTAGGTCATGAAATTCTTCTACACACCACATATTCACCGAATCTCTCGCCAACCGATAATCCCTTTTTCAAACACCTTGCACAAAAAATAGTTCAAATCATAAAATACGGCAAAAGTCGTATTTTATAAAATGTTTTGATTGCAGAAACGGAGATTTAAAAATTGTAATAGAAAACTTGTATCACGGTGGCAAAAGTGTAATGATTATGACGAATGTTTTTTATAAAAAAAATTAAAAAATTATAATAAAAAACTATATATCAATATTGTTGGGCTAGAACTGATTTCTAGACCCACAAATTAGAATAGTGAGGAAATGTGTTGGTACACAACGCGCATACCCAGCATTAACATAAAAACACTAAGTAAACAATATGTTGAATTTTTGCTAATTCAAGTCGGTAACCTCTAACTCCTCGTGTCCTCTTAATCAAGTTTATAAACTACCCAACGTATATTTAAATCACAAAAATATATTTCTCTCAACAATAAATAATCAATAACCAAAGTTCAAGTTTTACCGATTCTCCGCTTTGACAAAAGATAATATTCACCTTTTTATTTCTTAGCTTCTCTTGATCAACGCTTTCCTTTTTCTATTTGATTTGATTCCTTTTCACTTTTTACGTATCTCCTATTCTATATTTTTTCCTTAAACTCCGTAATTCGTCTTCTCACTTTATCTATCCTCATTTCTTCTAACCCTAGCTGAGGAAAAATGCCGATTATTTTGAATTTCGACTTTGCTTTTATACTGGAATAATCACTTTCATTAATCGGTTTTTGACCTGATTGCTCCTATCTAACAATGGTTTGAAAACCGGCTCCTTGAACGTTGTTTGCACCATATCACGATTAATTGGCTCCCTTAGTTATTCCTTCGTAATAGTCCTAACTTTGTTTGTCTCCATTAATCATGTTATCATGATAATTGCCTCCAAGATTCTCATTTTGTTTACTTTTCATGTTAATCGAGTTCGGGCTTCCTTCATCTCTCGGGTTCTCCATTGGTTCGGGTTTTCTATTAGCCAATTAATTAATTAATTAGCGATTTTCTGTTTTAACACATTTGTTAGATGACAGGGGCAGAATCATTGATAATTTCGAACTGACGAAATATTATAGGACGGGATCCAATAAATACTGGGTCAACAATTATGCCGAAAGAATATGAAGATGGGAGAGATAGTCCATCCCAATCCAATCTATCCAATGAGATCCCAAATGCATTTAATAAACAATTTGACGAATCTGTGCAGTGGCGTATCTAGGGTTCACGGCGCCCGGGGCAAAACTTAAAATTGCGCCCCTCTCCACGTGAATTTTTTCTTTTCCTTATTATTGGTATATTATTTTTGCACTAAAGTGACATTTCTTTTTTAAGAAAAAAAAATTATTATTTAAAAAAAATCAAAAATTTTCACTCTTTAAAATTGATTTGCAGCAGTTTTAAAAAAAATTAATTTAATTTTGCAACAAGTTAGTTTTAAACTTTATTTATTGTAATAATTTACAAACAAATTTTTCGTGCTTTAACACTTGCGAACTTGTCAATGACATCATCAAAGTTAATTTTGTTCACAGTGTTTTTCTCAATACTTAATAATGCCAAATTATTTAAACGTTCTTCACTCATTGTTGCTCGAAGATATGACAAAATTAATTTTAATTTGCTAAAGGAACGCTCGCATGTTGAAACAGAAATACCAATTGTCAAAAGAATTTGCAATGAAATTCTTAAATTTGGGAAAACATCTTCACCATAAGATATTAAAAATTTTAAAAGATCTATAGGTGATTTTGGAATTTCATCTTTTCGAGCATTAAGAAGCATTTTACAGTCAGTAACTTCATTGCATAGTTCGTTTTCATCAATATCTGAATTGTAAAATTTTCCCAAATTTGAACATTTTTCTTTTAATTTAGCAGGATCATGGCAATTTAGAAAATTTTCAGTGTCAAGGAAATATCCAAAATTTTCGTTCAATGAATTAAGGCGAGTAAATCGAGTTTTTAATTCTTGAATTAATCTATCAACTGAGCATTTCAACACACGATCTAACTCTTGTTCAGCAGTCAAACCAGAATCAGTCATTTTTTCACCTAATCTAATTTTTATACGTCGCACTCTTTTCTTTATTTCAATGCCCCATTCAAAACATTTTTTTTTACCTGCTTCAATTGATTGAATGCATAGATCTTCAAGAAATTGCTGCATATGTATGCTTAATCCTTGTAAATCATCGGAGGCATCTTTAAAATTAATTTTTGGATCTTGCATTCGTTTTTGTACACGATCAATTTTCTCGAGAACGTGATGCCAAAAATTTATCAAAACCAGAAAATTAAAATTCAATATATTTTGCAATAAATTGTATGATTCGCTTCTTGTGTCAGATGTTTGATTGAAATCATCAGAAAGATCTTCAATTAATTTCACAAGATTATCGATTCCAAAAAAAATTGCTTTTACAGCTTCTGCTCGTGCACTCCATCGTGTTGTTGATTCACGTTTTACAGTCAAAGGAATGACATCGGTTAATTTTTGCCAACGATTGGTTGATCTTGAAAAAAATAAATAAATTTGTTCAATTACACCAAAAAAAGTTAGCATTATGGGATTAGTTTGAACAGAATGTAATCCTGCAAGATTTAAACTATGATTATCGCAGTTAATAAACACTGCGCGAGGGTTCAAATTGGTAATTCTTTGTTGCAATCCAGAAACATGACCAGCCATAACTGCCGCATTATCATAACATTGCGATCGACAGTCCGAGAGTTCTAATCCATCAGTTTGTAATAATTTGAGTATAGTATTTTTAAGAGCTTCGGCATCTTTTTCAGCTAGCTCAATAAATCCCAGAAATGATTCCTTAATTTCCACTGTTTTTTTATCAAAATCTATTTCAACGTGACGAATAACTTCTGAAAATTGTTCACGATGTTGTAAATCTGGAGTAGAATCAAATATCATGCCAAAGTATTTGCTTTTTTTAATATTTTCAATCAAAACATTTCGAACTATTGAAGCTAAAAGGTGAATAAACTCATTTTGTATGCCTGGTGATAAATAAGATGTTGTTCCTGGATGTAAACGAGAATGTTCCATGTGACTTGCCAAAAGTGGATCATATTGCGCAATCAATTGTAAGAGACCCAGAAAATTACCTGGATTGCCTTCTGTATTCAACAAATTTTCATTATAACCACGTAATGCTAAATTATGAAATGCTAAGAATTTTATGCATGAAAGAAATCTTTTTAAAATTTCTCTCCATCGATCTTTTTCCAACAATATTTGAGCTTGAACTTCCATATCGATTCCAGCACCTTGAGACAATCTTCGTTCAGTTTCTTTGTAAAATTCTGACGGTGTATAATATTATTTTCATGATCATTTACTCTTTCTGAATGCTTAAAATCTCTAAAACCAGCCGGTGAAGAAAATGCAGTTTTACAAAAATCATTATAAAATAACAAACAACAAAAGCAGAAAAGTGTTTCTTTATGAGGCGAATAAATTAACCAAGATCGATTAACATATATACCGTTTGCCAACTTCTTCTTAAACCATGATGATGTAATTGAACGTCCATTATGCACTGCAAAGCTTCCTTTATTATTTTGAAATAAACTCGGGCCACGTAAAATGACTTCAGTTCTTAGTTTTTGTGAAACTATTGGACTGAATGAATGAAAACTTTCTTGAAATTCCAAATATCCAAAATCATTGAACAAAAGCAGATTCGGAATATTTTCTGAAATTGTTGAAAGACATGATCTATTGTTGGATTCAGTCATTTTATAATCAAAATCCGACTCTTCATTGTTTTGTGAGGCATCCAGTGGTGATATTCAGCCGGTACGGGGCGGTACGCTCGTACCGGTTGTTAACATTTTTAAAATTTTCCGTACCGGTTGTTGTATATTAAAAAAAAAGTATGTTTTTAAGTAAAAGTATGTAAAAGTAAAAGTATTGATAAAAACATTCTAAATTACTAAAAAAATATAAATATTTACCTGCCATTATCGATCAAATACAAAAAATCTTACAATAAATAAAAATTTGGGATTTAAATTTTTTTCGGTTTTAGTAAAAAAAATCTACTTAAAACTGTCTAATTTGAATTTTAGTACTTTTAATTTCCACTACAATCCAAGAGATGGCATTGAATTATAGAACAAAATTTATGGAATTGAAAAATTCCTACTGAGCATGTGTAAAGTTGCATTTTAATAGGTGGTTTCACCGCGTAACCACTAAGCTTGAAAGGGTTAACGGAAAATTCTGTAAAAAAAAATATTTTTCTTTTAATAAAAAGGGAATTTCCCTTTTGAATACATTTTTATTTTGATATATAGTAGAAGGATGTGAGCCCGTCAGATACAAAGGGGGGGGGGTATATCGATTACGTAATAATGACCGATTACGTAATACACACACTGTTGCTAACTGACCAATCGCGTGGCTATTACGTAATATAAAGGTCAGTTGCTAACTGACCACACGGTGACCTTTACGTAATACACACATGGTTACTAACTGACCAGCCACGTGGTCATTACGTCACACACACATTGTCACTAACTGACCACTCACGTGTCCATTATGTCATATACAAACCTGTTACTAACTGACCACTTATTGATGACTCAATACCTTGGTAACTGTGTCGTCATACTTAGTGGTCACTGGTTGCTAACACACACATCTAGTCCAGTACTATTCATACAACACACATCGACTACTATTATGTGAGAGTCCAGTACTAATGATTAGTGTATAGTACAACACACACACACATCGGCTACTCTAAATATTATTTATATAGTATATAAGGATCTGTTGACTACTCTATGTGAGGATCCAGTACTATTCATACAACAACACACACACACATCTAGGACACTGGTGGTCTATATAAGAATCCAGTACTATTGACTACTCTATGTGAACATCCAGTACTATTCATACAACCGAGTACGACCAATGCTAAAATACAACCACGACCACGACCACGACCACGACCACGACCACGACCACGACCACGACCACAACCACGACCACAACCACAACCACAACCACAACCACAACCACAACCACAACCACGACCACGACCACGACTACGACTACGACTACGACTACGACAGCGACAGCTACTACTACTACTACTACTACTACTATTAGTTTCTATGTATTATAAATGGATCATTTTCCTTGTTTTATACATTTCATAACGTTTGCATACCTTATATTAAAAATGGTCAATAGATGAAATTTTTCTATTGTTATTTAAAGGGTACAACACAAAATAATTAATGAAATCACAAAGTATAATAAAATAAATACCCAAATGGTCTGAAAATTAATATCAATTATTATTTAATGATTGTTTACTGCATTTTATGCCAGTAGGTGAGAAAATACTATGAACCTTTAAGTAAAAATAATTAACCGATTTTTATGAAAATTTCAATTTATAGCAAATAAAGCATGCTGATTCGATCTATATTAAAAATAACATGTAAAAATTAATTTTGAAAAAAGTCGCCCATACTTGGAATTGAACCTCATACCTAATTTCAAAACAAAAAATCAAAAAGTAAATTCCCACTTAGCCACCCGTCCAACAAAATAATAATATTAAAATAATATTAATAATAAAAATAATAAAAATAATAATTATGATTATAATATTAATATTTTTAATAATAATAATAAAAAATAATAATAATAATTTTACTAATAATAATAATAATTATATCAATCAAAGCACGATTAAAAATAACATGTAAAAATTAATTTTGAAAAAAGTCGCCCATACTTGGAATTGAACCTCGTACCTAATTTCAAAACAAAAAATCAAAAAGTAAATTCCCACTTAGCCATCAGTCCCACAAAATAATAATAATAATAATAATAATTTATATCAATCAAAACACGATTACTTATAAAAATTGCTTTGAAGCAATCAGATTTCAATTAACTTCTACTAATAAAAATAATAGTAAATTAGGGTTATATTTTGTAAATAAGTAAATGAAAAGGGTAAATTTTAAAACTAACTAATAAATTTAGAAAGAGAATGAGAATTGATAGTAATAATTAAATTAAAGTAAATTATGGGCCTAAATTTTTAATTAAAGTAATAATTTTTAATCTATTATATAAAAAAGTTTGAATGATAGTCAGGTTTTGAGAAATGAAAATTTTAATGAAATAATTTTTAAAGATAATTTAGATGCAAATTTTACAAATAATAATAATAATAATAATAATAATAATAATAATAATAATAATAATAATAATAATAATAATAATAATAATAATAATAATAATAAATATTAATAAAAATAATAATAAAAATAATAATAAAAATAATATTTTATATTGCTAAGCATTAATAATGTAATTATATTTGAATATTTTTTATTCATGTATAACAATTAATTAAAACAAATATAAATTATATTATTAGATTAAATTAATTAAAATGGAATTAAGAAATGATGCAGTATATCAAATTATTGGTCCACGCGGATGTGGGAAATCATTATTTGTTTGTAAATCATTACAATCAAATATGTTTAAGTTAAAATTTAAAAGGTCAACCAAATACTTACAACCAAATACTAACAACTAAATACTAATAACTAGACAGCAACAACTTATTTTCATCAACCAGTAACTTAGGAACAAGTATTTACAACAAAATATCATTTACCATCAACTAGGTACTTACAACTAGATACCAAATACTAACAAAATATTCTTTTAATTACAATCAGTAGAAAAACCTTTTCAAAATGTCTAAATTTAACAAAAATGATGATTTTCATCAAAAATGAATAATTGTCAACTCATCACTACGTGGAATAATTTAAATTAAAATGAAAGACTATAGAATTCTAATTTACTAAACATTCTTCTTTTAATTGATTACTGCTGACTTATTATTACAAAGTAAAAATTGCATTCAATAAATAGTTTTGTTAATTCGTTTTATTATATATAGTCCGAGTTTATCCGACAGGTTGTTTTGACCCCCCGTGGGTATTGATCGTAAGTGTATTGGTCGTAAGGGTATTTGTCACACTCAGCTCTCACATACCATTAACTAGATAAAAATAATCAGTTAACAACAACGTACCAAGTATAAGATACCTACAACTAGATACTAACAACCAAGTACCACCTAGTAGCTACCAATCAGCTACCAAGTACAAGATACAAGATATAAGCACCAACAACTTATTATCATCATCCAGTAACTTAGGAACAAGTATTTACAACAAAATATCAAGTAATATCAACCAAATACTTACAACTATGTACTAACATTAAATACTAATAACTAGACACCAATGACTTATTATCATCATCCAGTAACTAACGAACAAGTATTTACAACCAGATACCAAGTACTATCAACCAAATACTTACAACTATGTACCATGTACTAACAACTAGGTACTAATAACCAGATACCTACAACTAGATACCTGCTACCAAGTACTAGATACCAATTACTTATAACCAACTAGCAAAACATAAAATAATAACAATTAAATATAAAATATTCTTCATCACATACACGATCTTCTTGTCAACATCTACAACTAAACGCTATCAACCGGATACTAACAACCAGCTACCAAGTACTTACAACCAACAACTAAGAAATAGATCTTTAAAAGAAAATTCTCTTCACTTGAAAAATTGGATGAAAAATTAATAAAATTTCAACTGAACTCGAGACACCAGTAAGATAACTAAGTAAAAATTGATTAAATCATTGTAAAAATTTAAATTATTCAAAACACACTAAATAAATATCATAAAAATGTTATTAATGGACAAGAAAGAACTTTAAATTCTAGTCATTAATAATCCAGTAAATACTGATCATTCAAGTTAATATGAATCATCTAATTTCATAAATTAATAAGAATTTTGTAATAAGATCTAGTAAAAGTCACATATATACTCAAGTTGATTGATCAAATTATTCATTTTCAATTATCAAAGTCAACAAATAAATATCAAAAGAAACTGAACCCATTAATGATAACATCAAATAAACCAATAAAATCATTTAAATGTCAATATTCTACCGATTTTTATATCCAAGTGAATTTCCCTGAAATATCTATAAATATTAGTATTTTACGAACACGTATTTACAACCAGATACCTACAACTAGATACCTGCTACCAAGTACTTACAACTAGATACCAATTACTTATAACCAACTAGCAACACATAAAAATAATAACAATTAAATATAAAATATTCTTCAACACATACACTATATTCTTGTCAACATCTAAAAAGTCAACCAGATACCAATTACTTATAACCAACAACTAACAAATAGACATTCAAAAGAAAATCCTCTTCACTTGAAAAATTGGATGAAAAATTAATAAAATTTTGAATGAACTCGAGATTTTCCAAAAATTAGGTAAAAATTGACTAAATCATTGTAAAAATTTAAATTATTCAAATCATACTAAATAAAATGTACTTAATGGACAAGAAAGAACTTTAAATTCTAGTCATTAATAATCCAGTAAATAAATAAATACTGATCATTCAAGTTATCATCTAAGAAAATAAATTAATAAGAATTTTGAAATAAGATCTAGTAGATCTAGTAGATTGAATAAATTAATTGAAATAAATTAATTTTAATTATATTTTTAAAAGTAATACTCAAATTAATTGACTGATTGCTCAAATTATTCAGAAAATTCATTACAAATTATCAAAGTCAACAATTTACACTAAAAATATCTAAATAATTATCATTAAATTCTAAAGGAGACTGATATAAGTACTCTAATAATTAAATAAATTCTACAAATAAATTACTCTAAATGACAATACAGATGCTTTCTGTATCCAAACAAATGATTGATTCCTCACAAAAGCATCAAATTTCCCTGAAATATATATCCATATTTAAAGATTAGTATATTAGTGATAAATACCTTTAAAAGATCATATATTCTCCCTCTTAACGTTAGATCAATAAGTCATTAAAATACATTTAAATGACTATAATTCTACCTATTATTACAAATATTTCACTAAAATCATCTAAAATCATGTAAAGTAATTTGGTCATTAACCCTAAATAATTTATAAAATCCATTGAAAAAACCAGTTATAATTAAATTTTTGTTCTAAATGTAAATACTCGAAATTTAAAATAAATATAACTGACTACATCCCATTGAAAGATTAAATTTATTCATTCAATAAAATATATTTCTTCAAATGGTCATATTTTACCGATATTCAACCGATTTGATTTCTAGAAATCTAATTAAAATCAACCGAAAATCATAAATTTCCTCCAATAAAGATCAATTTTCTTTAGTTGTTGTCCGACTCTCTTAAGTCAATATTTCTCAACTTTTGTCCGTCCTATAACATCCTAAATAAAGATAAAAATTGTTGATATCAATCCCAATTATCTGTAAAGATTTCATTGTCAAAACCAAGTAAATCGATCATTATCCCTACTTAATAAAACATTGTTCTAAACCATAAATCTAAATTAATATACAATGAATTAATCACAACCTAATAAAACAATATAATTTCACATTATTATTGATTCATAACTGACTAATGTATTGCAATTTCCCTTAAAACATTGATATTTTACCAACATCATCCTTAAAAAATCATATATTCAGACCTTATACGATCCCTCATTAAATCTAACCGATTATATCCCCTTAAAAGACCATATATTCCCATCTTAACCGATCTCTCATTAAACCAAACCGACTATTTTCCCATCTAAACCGATCTCTCATTAAATCTAATCGATAATATCCCATCTTAACCGATCTCTCAGCAAATATTTCTACCCTTTTAAACATCTATCCGATTATATCCCTTAATTTCCCTAAAGATTCCACCCACTTGAGCCCTTTAATATATCAATCCTCTTAAAATCCTTAGAGAACTTCAAAAATATGACTTTTAATTAACTGTTATAGGCACCAAATATTCTTCCATTGAAATAATGTAGTAGCTATGTAGTAAGAGTTCACTAAAAGATCAAAATTCACTAACATTTTATACAAATATTTACCATCAAATACCTAACTGGAGATGATATATATTGTTTGATCATAATTCTTCAGCTATTCAACCAATCATTTTCAAGCAGTAACAGCAAACTAAATTTCTGTATATCCTACAATAATTATCAAGTAAATTTAAAGTCCTTGATAAAGTTAACTGGTTTCTTAGCTTATGTTTTTTAAAGTTCATCAATGTGTAAATGGAAATATTCTTAGAAAATTATTGAAAAAAAAAAAAAAATTATTTAGTCAAATATATTACAAAGTTATCATCAAAAATTTATTCTATCACTTGATTATTATCCTAATTGTCAATGAAATTAATTTTTATTTAAAATTTAAAAACTATTCAATAAAATACAACTAATTATCAAGAAATTAATTAAATATATCACCATTAAAACTTTAAATTTTTACTCAGTCAACATGAAATTCTTAGAAAATTATTCAATATCCTCATCAAAAATTTATTCTATCACTTGATTATTATCCTAATTGTCATTAAAATTAATTTTTAAAATAAAAATATAAAATACATCAATAAAAATACATCCAATTATCAAGAAATTAATTAAATTTATCTTAGAACTAACTTTAAATTTTTAAATATTTTTTCAATAAACATGAAATTCACAAAAATGATAGAAATTCACGAAAATGATAGATATCCACAAAATTACAGATATTCACAAAAAATTACGGAAGTTCATGAAAATGATGGAAATCCACATAAAACGATAAAAATTCACAAAAATGATAGATATCTGCAAAAATAATAGAAAATTACTTGAATATTTACTAAAACCATCAACTCTAAATTATCAACAAATTTGCCTAAATAATCATTCAAATAAGAGTATTAAATACCTTTATGATCAGTACCCTTGCGACATGTTGAATGTGAGTAGTACCCTTGTGAGCA
>CAUHTR010000566.1:0-43796 GCA_959609185.1 Schmidtea polychroa | reverse complement strand
TGAAGTTATTTACTTCATTTCATTTATTCAATTTTACAAGTAAGTTTTTTTTAATTTAAGTAACTTTTAAGGTTTGAATTTTGATTTTATAAAATTATGAGATCACTATTCAAGCTTTTAAATGTTACTTGTAGTCAACATTTTGATTATAAATTATTTTTAATTAATTTTCAGGATTTTTATAGGATTTTTATGACTATGAATTTATTTGGAATTATTTCAATAAAATGTAAGTTAGATTAATATTTTTAACTATGAATAAATAAAGAAATCACCAAAAACATTTATTTTTATAAGACATTTAAGAAAGAAGCGGAGTAGTTTTTAAGTTTTTGTAATGTTCTTTATCCAGCTTTTTTTATCCATTTATATGGCGAATTGTCATTTTATGTAATTCTATGAAATTATTATTTTTTTATACAAATTATAAAAATTTACGATTTTCGAATTTTTTTCCAGAAATAAATCTAAAAATCTAAAGAAATAATAACTTCAAAAATATTTTATAAACAGATTTTACGATGTTTTGTCGCTCTTTTATCGAAAACGCAAAGTAGAGTTGTCCGATTGAAAATCCAAAATTTTTTCTGCCATGAATTTTAATATATTAAAAATAATGATATGTTAACAATATGTTAATGACTTTCTACTTTCGGAATAAAAAAAGCTATATAAATTTACGTGTATTTTATATTATGTGTGCTGTGTTTGTATGTAAAATTATTTTTCTGTCACTTTCTCAATTCCTATAATAAAACTTTTAACATTCGGAACATTAAATTTTTGCACACAGGTAAGTTTGTGTGTTGCTATAGTATAATTTTATCGATTTTTTTTAGATTTTAGAAACTTTTACATTCTGGATTTAGGAACCAAACACCACTGAGATACGTTCTCTATAGTGGTGGTTGGCGTGTAAAATCACTCACCAATTTATTTACCAATTGTAAATCATCATCATCAGCAAATAAAGCATCAATTTATCATGTACTGAATTGCTAATCAATTACGTTTTTTGGAAATTTATTTTAGCCATTTTACAAATGGCTTACAAGTAATTTTTTTTAAAGTAAATTTTAAGACTTGAATTTTGATCCATATGGATATGAGATCATTATTCAAGTTCTTAAATATTACTTTTAATCAATAATATAATTATAAATTATTTTTAATTAATTTTCAGGCTTTTTTAGGATTTTTATGTCTTTTATTAAAGCATTTTGGAATTATTTCTAAAAAACGTGAGTCAGATATGTTTTTAATTATAATTAATTAAATAAATAAATCCCCAAAAATATGTATTTTTTTAAAACATTTTGGGAAAAATCGCCTAGTATGAATAAAATAATTTTTTTAATTTTTGTAATTTTTTTTTCTGGGCTCAATATGAGTGGCTTCTTTCAGGAAAGCAAATCTGGATTGAAAAGACATTGAACCAAATTCATCTGCTCTTGAAAATTTCATTAAAAACACATTTTTAAAAAATTTTCACCGATCTTTTTTTTCTAAAAATTGTCTAAAATAGAATTATTATAGAAACGTATCTCAGTGGTGCATTTCGATGAATCAAAAGTTTGTATGTGTTTTTAGTATGTGTTGTGTTTGTGTGCAGTTTTTAATTTTTCTTCCACTTTTCAGATTTCTATAGTATAAGCTGTATCTGACTGCACTCTAAATGAGAACATCAATGTGAAATCAAAGTAAGTATGTATGTTTCTATAATGTAAGATTATTGATTTTTTTGTTATATTATAGGAAACGGTTCTCAGTGGCGTTTGGTGTATGCAAGCTTTGTGATATACAGGACAAGTCAAATTGTAGATTAGTTATCATTCTCTGAGTAAGACGCATTGTCATTTTCATTTGTAATCCTGGCTAGATTTAAGAACTAAAAATAATTGAAAACAATAAACTTTTCATTTTTTCAGGATGGAGCTAGCTTTGAGAAATTGAATTTAGCAACATGAAAGAGCTCAAAGCAAAATTAAAAGAAATAATTCTTATCAATTACAGAAACAAATGAAATTCTGCAAGCCATCAAAAGGAAAATTCAGAAAATTAAAGAGTTTTGGTCGATTTGGTAATCTTTTAAAAGCTAAATCAAAAGAAAAATAATTTTCGTCTTTTAAGGTAAATCATTTGTTATGAGTTATCAATTTGTTGATGAAATTTAAAATAAATTAATCAGTTGGTTATTTTTATTTTTTATACATTCTAATTTTAATGAGCAATTTCAACTATATTAAATAAAAATTAATAATAATAATAATAATAATAATAATAATAATAATAATAATAATAATAATAATAATAATAATAATAATAATAATAATAATAATAATAATAATAATAATGCCTTACGAAAACTCTCTCTTTTAGTTTTCTTCAAATAAATTATTTTTCTTTCATCACTTAGTTGTTAGTAAAAATTTCTTATGGTATTTCATGCGTTCAAAATTCCAATTGTATCTGGACAAACACTAAACAGGTTAGATTCCACCAAAATTCTCTTTAAATGAAGCCGAATATTCATATGCGAAATTCACTTTTTTATTAATTTAATATGAAAAATCTTATTAGCTATAATTAATTGCAAATTCACATTAGGCACGGTAAATAATTTTCACAGGGTTGAAGCTATTAATATTCCTTTTGTCATTGTATATTTTACCGCTTTATATATATTCTACTGATTCATAGAACTTTATTGATTAATAGTCACAAAATTTCTAATAAATCAAAATATATATATATATATGGCGTAAAATATTTTTTACGGATGTCTAACATTAAAATAATATAAATATTACAAGCTTTGTGATACCCAGTGCAAATCCCAATAGTAGACTAGTTTCAAGCTTTTGGCTCTCATCAGTACTATGCAGAAGACGCGAAGATTTCTCTTCGCGCCAGGTAAGTATACAATATTGTTGATTCAACTCTATTGCATACATGTGTAGTGGTCAAAGTTGTATTATATAATTTGGAATGATTATAGTTAACAATCGTAATTTGTTTGACTTTTCATTATTTTTACTAGTAATCACAGTAAAAATATATCCAATTTAAATAAATAATTGTTTGAGCAGTGATTCCTAACCTTTTCTAGCCCACGACACACCAAAAAATAGATTTTTTTCATAGCACCTTAAACAAAAAATTATGTAGTTGTTTACTTACTAAAGTTTAAATTTTATACTATCGCATTTAGATGAAGATATAAATTTTGAATTTAGAATTTATATTTTTAACCATCATTGAAGAGAAAAACATTGAAAAAAATACAAGGGGTATTCAAAAAACTATAATTTAAAGAGAAAAATGCGGCCAATAAGTTGCAGAAAAAAATAACGTTTAAATATAAGAAGCATAATCTTTCGAATGATAAAAAAATAAATGTATCTTAGTATTTTGAAAGCTCCTGGAGGGTATGAGTTTGTCTTTTTTATTTTAATCTTGCGACACACTTGTAGATCTATCGCGACACCCTACTGTGGCTCGACACACCGGTTGGGAAACACAGTGTTAAAGTTATATAAATTAAGATAAAAATGCATAAAAAACAAAAATTTATTTAAACTCGAAAAAATAAAATGAAGTGCAAAAAGTTAGTAAAAATTTATAAAAAATAAAGATCAACATTTTTCAGAAAAACAGATATGGGCAGGTGGTAAAGCGAATATATTCATTTTAAATTGATGGGAGGTTATTCAAAAAATACTAATTATTTGAAACGATTAATCAATTCTATTAGAAATAAAATTACCGAGCATCAGTCAAGATAAAGTATATTTAATTTAATAATTTTTCCAAAATTTCAGTCAAAAATTGAATTAAAAAAGATAACGGATATGGGAGTGTTATATTAAAAGAGTCAGGAAATTAGAAAGGCAGCCTGTGTGAAGGAAACTTAAGAAACGAATTTTAGACGAGATTAAATGAAAGCCTTTAGTGAAACCTAGCTCGATTTGCAGAGATGGCTACCTATTGAGCCACCTACCTATATTATTACAAAGGAAAAGTGTAAATATTATAAATCTAGTGTATGTATAAATAAAATTTCATTTATTTTCATTTTGACAAAAGATAAAATATTTATTTATTGTTTATTTATTTATTATTAAAGAACAATATTTCGGCTTTGGTTTTATCAAGTGTTAAAAAATATACTGAATAAAAGTCATTTTGTTAAGAAATTTTATTAAAGGTGGGACAATCAAAACTTGCTCCTTAGGCAAAGGACAAAATTTACACATGTTCAAAAAAAGTTGTATACATTAAGAAACCAATCAGTTGTTTACATTGAAATAATAAATTCATGATTTTTTAGCAATAATTTAATTGAAAAGAACAACAAAGATAGTTAGCTACCTTTAAAATTAATTGTCCTTATTAAAAATAAAATAAATTATTGAAAATATCTAATGAATAGTAAAAATTCGAAAATTTCATAAAACCTATTAAGAAAATGATCATTATTTATTCCCCCTAGTTAGTAGTATTGTTTGCCTAGCCCTCGTATCGGCGGTGGTGCTGAATCTTAATTATTTGGTATAAAAAACGTCTGTCGAAATTTCACTAATAACCTAAAATAATATTATTATTAATAATACGATTAGGGCTGGCTTCTGTGCAGGGCATCGCATTGAGTAGAAGGGACAACAGACACATTTTCTTTTAAAATTTAAGGTGCTATTTATTGTCCAAAAGTGTATTTTTTTTATTATAGAAATTTTATCCACTGTGCTTGTAAATGAATTTATATATTCTCCTATATTTTAGGGACCTATTTAATGCCACAAGTCTTATTTCATATCAATTTTGATAATAACCCACGTTAATTGTTAGTTTTTTGATTTATTAAAGTGCTATCAGTTGCACTTTGGTGCAGTTGACTATTCCATTAAATCAGGTGTTAGCTTTTCTCCAGTAAAAATGCAGTAATGTTAAAAATTTTATAAATTATCTCTATAATTTAAAAATAATTATTATTGATACATACTATTTTAAATTCTGAAAATAATTTATATTATAATTATATTAAAAAATAATTATTGACTGAAATTCATCTTTTTTATATAACAAAATACTAACGAAACTTTAGAAATGTCAGACGCTGAAGATGAGAATATGGAGGAAGAGGGGTTCATTAATCTAGGAGTAAATATTTAAATTTTTTTTTAAAAGCTAGTTTAAATGTTAAAATTAAAAATGATAGACTTATGTTGGAGAAAGAAATGAGAAAAAGGAGCGACATGGATTTGGAAAGGCTAGATTACCTAATGGTGACGTTTACGAAGGATTTTACCAGAATGGAAAGAGACACGGATATGGAACTTACATGTGCCATATCTTTTGTTATTATATAATTATTATTTTTATTATTATTATTATTAAGATTCAAGAATGGGGCTCGATACATTGGAGATTATGTGGAAAACATAAAAAGTGGGAAAGGATTGTTTTATTATTTAGACGGGAGCAAATATGAGGGTAAATTAAAATAAATTAATAAAATTAATATAATTGTTAATTTTTAGGGGAGTGGGCAAATGATGAAAGAAATGGAAAAGGAGTTTACTCATATATCAATGGAGATTATTATGATGGTGAATGGAGAGATGCCAAAAGACATGGTCAAGGGACATATTTTTATGCAGTTAATGGAAGCAAGTACGAAGGGGTGTGGAATAATGGAAGTATGGAAGGATATGGACAAATTATTCATGCTAATCATAAATATGTTGGTTATTGGAAAGACAATAAAGTAAGAATATATGAAGATAATTATTATTAACTGAGTTGATTTTAATGAAGATTTAAATTTATTTTAAATGTAAAATTATGTACTACACAAATGTTTTTATATAAAAATATTTCATACGTTCAATGACAATCATAATCAATCAATTAGGGACATCATTAACAAATGTATAATTAAAAATGATTTTCTTTATTTTCATTTCTTTTCAAACTGTTGATGAATATTTTGTCTTTTTATATAAAAGAAAATGGAGATAAAGGAAATTGAAAATAAAAATAGAACAATGGTAAAAAATATAAAAATTAATAAATGTATAATATGGAAATGCATGTGTGCAGAAGATTAATTTTTAATGTAATAATATTTTTTTTAATTTTTTTTTAGATATATTTACGAAAAGCAAATTTGAAATTTATATAAACTTATTATATGACTTATATGAACAACTAAGTTTTTCAAAAATTGTTAAAAATTTATGCAATTATGTTTGATACGTCATTGGTACGTTGAGCCGTAGTCCAATAAAACAATGATAACGCGTGTTTACAGAAATTAACTGTGGGTACACAATTTGAATACGACATTGAAAGCGATCATAGAAATATTTTCTCCAGCTATCTGGAATAATTTTGTTCATTAACTTTGTTCATTGGCAATCGAAAACAGATGGGTCAGTCCGGCTCATGTAACAAAATTTATCATGAGAATCATTAGAATCGCGAATTAGTATTCTAAAGAAAATTTCTTTGATTGAATAGAAGATGTTGATATTCAAGATCATCAACAGAGAGATCATAGGTAGGAAACACTAGGTTTCAGTTTCTCAAATGTTTGGCATATTTTTTATTGATTTTGATCAGATTTATCGTTTTGAGATGTCGAATGATGCATGAATTTTTTATATCGTTTTTCAATGAAAAGAATATTAAACAATAATTTTAATTTAATAATATATTTTAAGTTAATTATTAAGTTTATAATTTTATTAATGTGGAAGTCAGAATCACAACATTAACCACAAAGAAAAACTTTGGTTTAGCAAGTTTGTATCAAATTTTGCAATTCTAATATTTTTAATTTTCTTCATGTGGATTAGTGAAAAATTAGTAAATTTTTTATTTATTAATTATTTAACTTTACAAACAATATTCTTTTCTTAAAATTTGTCTAACAGAATTATTCAATTTTTTTTATTGTTTACCAATTAAATTTATTTCAATTAATAAATAAGTTTTTATTTCTTAAATAACATTTGTATATACGTACATATATGCATACATGCAAGGGCGTCGGCAGGATTTTTTGAAAGGGTGATGCAGAATAAAACAAGGTCTATGGGAGGAGAACTATGTCAAATCTTTTTAGTCCCCTTAACATATTTTCGAGAAAGTCAGAGCTCTATGAGACCAAAATAATAACTAATTGACTACTTTGGTGGAAATTGTCGAATATAGACTGCAGTCTATTGACCTACGGTAGTATTGTATGTATAAAATTCAACTCTAAGAATTTAATACTTCTACATTCTCATGATAGAACGAAAGTTTGTTTTAATGTGTCAATTAAAACTTCAAAAATTGTGTATTGTATTATTTAGAAAATGAAAGGTGGTGCACTTGTATTTAATTAAGCATTAGGAAATAAATAAGTATTTTTAAAACGAAATTATTTGAGTGGAAATAAAAAGATTTATTTTATATGAATGAGATTAACAAAAAATTACTATACTGTATAAAAAAAGTCGCAAATATTTGGGGATAAATGCATCAGAGAAATCTGCAATTTGGCAGAAAATAAACTCAATCAATGCCTACTGGAATAATTCTGAGATTGTCCAAAACAAATTTGAATTTCTGGAAAATCCTGAAATTAAATAAAGGATAATTTTAACTGAATTTTCATTTATTCTTCATGATTTATTTTAATCAAATCGATTGGAAATTCAGATTTTTGTTTTCATAATATATAAAGTAATTACTCCATAAATACGCTTGAGCTTAGATTAATAAAGTTATTTTAAATATTTTCTAAACAATTTAATCATCCATATAATTGGAATTATTAATTTTAGATTATTCGGAATGGGAAATTCGTTTTTCCCCATGTTCATTGTCAACAAAATGGTGAGATGAAAAAAGGACGAAAAGTATTAATTAAGTTTCTTTTGTTTTAATTGCTGATTTGTTTCATATTTGGTAAATTCTTTCTCATTTTATCTGAGTTAAATTAAATAAAAATGATTATAATATTAGTTTTGTTTATTTTTATTATATATTTTCATAATTGAGATACAAAAATTATTTGGAGATGCAGAGCAATCTGTAAAATCGAGATTAAAGAATTGTATATTCTCTAAACACGAGTCCTTGAGCATGTTTATCCTTCCAAGTTGAAAATGAAGCATTTCCAATTTTGATATCTAAAGGTTTGAGAACAAATTATCTGTGAGGCTTTGATAATAAAATCAATTAATAATGCTGGGTTGGCGATTTAAACAATGACTAATAAAATTTTTAGAGTTGCCTGAAACTACCTGAAACCCGCTCCTAGGCAACCTTAGTGATATGCCAAATGGCTGGATACCGTCAAAAGATGAGCTTTTATCTGGAACTTCTAATGTTCCGGTATGCTGTGAGCTTATGGACTACTTGATGGAAGGTCTGTCCAATCACTTACCTTCTTAGATTTCTTCTTTTTAGAAAACTTTCGATAACATTATATTTCTATTTGTTTCTCGAAAAAATAAAACTCAAATGAATGTAAATAATATATTAATTTAAATACAATTCTTATAGACAACTAATCACTAAATTCCAAATTTCCAAATTGCTCATCTTAACATCCTACAGCAATTCTGTTCGGCACGTCTCGGTTTCCATTTTCGATTGTACCAAAGTGGTGGTTGGGTGGACGTCGAAAGAACGTGGAGGATCTTTCTTTCTGTGGAAAAAGGTTCTACACAATTTTACCTCCTGTGTTCTGCTCTTGTAGAATCTGGTTGGCCTTCCATACCTTCTGCGTTTCTGCTGGATTAAAAAATGACTTTTCAACTCGCGACGGCGTAATTTCAGCTTCTGGATTTGCGTTTATTCTTTCTCTTTCCTGGTCTGGTAGATGTATTTTCTAAATGGTTCTGGGATTTTTTCACTTAAAATAGAATTTAAAGTTAATTTTTATTTGGTTACTTTATTTATCCCTCAACATATTTATTTAACATCAATGCTATGAGTCGAAAATACATAGCATATACACCAAATAATACAAAGTAAAGTACACAACACATTGAAAATAAAAAAACACGTATAATAAAATCGAGGAACGCAAGGAGTTGCAATCACCAACATAGTTAAGAGAGAAATAACGCATTTGAAAAACCTACCAACTCGAAAATAAAAGAATAATAAATAAAATTCATAATTATGATGTATTCAAGGATTCACTCAATCCCAATGAACCCTCACAAATGTACATATTACTTCATTAAATTTGAATAATTGCTTCAAACATTTTCCCGTGCATTAAGAATTAATAAAAAACAAACTAATAATAAAAAATATATGTTCTACCCCGCATAAACATGGAAATTACAATTTAGAAATATACATATGAATGATGTTCAAAATTAACATTAGAAATACGAAAATGGGTGAGAACATTCAGTTTCCATAGATGGTTTGGAAAGAAATAACTAGTGATCTTTATTGTGCCGAATGAAGGTCTCGAAAGATTCAACAGTTATTAGTTGGATATCCTGTGAAATTTATACGAGACCTTCGGTCTAGTATTACTTGATGGTTCTGTTTCAAACACTTGAGAAACCTCCTGTCGACAGAGGTTCTCACTTTATTAACATGTTTGGCATTCTACATTACATCTGGTAATGTTCCTTGTCTGTGGGTCATTTGGAATCTCCATCACTCGTGACGTTGAGTTTGTAAAGAGTCGAAACACTGAACAATTTGATAAAGACAATGTTTATTTATTACATATAATTTCTTAGACAAATCGCTGTTTTACAACATTTTCCTTTCCATAACTGTATTAGTAATATTTACAACAGAACTATTATTTCTTTATATTTATTTATTTCTTTCTAAATTCCATCTTTTAGAAATTCACTTTTAATATATGCAGATTTTCATATTTCTAATTTATAAATACTTATATTATTTTTTAGAAAGAAGAAGACGATGAAGAACCAAAGATTCGTTGGAAGGCTGAAAAATTTGGTCCAATAAACGATGATATTCCACCGGATTTTGTTGACCATGAAAAAGTCTAAATCATAGGTAAGATTTTGGTAAATATTTTCTAATTTCTTGTGTAAAGTTATTGCGTAAGAAAATTGCAGTGGTGAATGTTGTATTCATGCATAATTTATTAACCTTATTCTTATGAATGTTTGATGTTATGATTTCTTGGTAGCAGCATTTATTATTTAAAACAATAAAGTGATAATTTAAGCCTTGCTGCGAATAATGTATTTAATGAAAAAATTGTGAACTATAATATAGTCCTTGTCAATCTCCTGGAATTTAGCAATCTTCTTCCCGAAAATATATCTCGATCTTTCTTTTATTTCCTTTTTCTTACTTCTCATTGATTAAAAATATTTAATAATGATATACTTTCTTTTTCTGAATTTTTAAAAAATTTTATTTAAAATTAAAATTAAATATCCTTTAAAATTCAAAATGAAACACCAACCAAAATTTTAAATTTTTAAAGCTTCTGTATTTAGCTCCTAGAAGCCTATTTTAATAAAATATTTTAAAATATTTATAAAATAAAGCTTCCAATAACTCTTTATATACGCGATTTAAATATTTTAATTTTGATTTTTAATTCCTATATTTTTTGAAAGCATATTTCCAGGAAATTTTAGGAAATATGCTCGGTTAACGGGTTCGTATAATTTATATACCAAAGCACAGTTACTGTTTAATCATCCACGTTTCGAGACACTGAACATGGTATCTATCCTGACAGGGCAACTCGTACACTTCATCGGCCACCTCATAATCTGACAGACAAATGGAACCTGTATCATTAGCTGCGGTGATTTTCTTGACTTGTAATTTCTCAATATCTGCCTCATTTGCTGGTTGAGGACCACTCTGTTCAAATTGATTCATAATACTCGTTATAAAATTGTCGAAACTTTGATCTGAAACTATGTAATCCGACGACTCTGATCTAAAATCTAGCGGCAGCAATCCACCAAATAAATTTGACATTAGTTGGCCAAAAACACTATTTCTGTTATCAGGATCTCTTGGAGTCATAAAAAAGGAACCATCAGTTTCGTTTGTAGTACTTCCATTTTCCATTGAGTTATCACGACTAATATGAAAAACATTCAAGGCATCATGATCATTTTCCATTGAGTTATCACGAATAATTCTTTCAATAAATCCATCATTGCACGTCACCCATTTACCATCCATTAAAAACTAAATTCCCAAAATAATTTATTTTCCAAATTCTCGAACAATCTAAATCTTTTTAAAAAACAACTCTGATCACTTTAAACGAAATCTAAAATCGATACAAATCCAACTCGACTCCTGAGATTCAAAACTTCGATACAACCCGATAATAATTCCACAATTGTCCGCGTCTGTGTGCGCACACAAATCCATCCAACAAAGTAAAAAGCGCACACAGACGCTAGATAAACTAATAATTCGACAATTGTCCGCGTCTGTGTGCGCACACAATTCAAATCCAAAAAAAAAGTAAAAAGCGTACACAGACGCGAGAACCGATAATTAACAAGTTACTATTATTCTTAATTCAATCATCATTTTCCTTCAAACAATTCTTTTGCATATCATTGAATATCTTTCAATTAAAATTTTAATAAAATTTGTTTAAATCATTACAACTTTAAAACATGAAATTTTTTTTAATTTCTTATTGTTTTATTTATTTATTTTCAGAAAAGAATAAATTACAAAAAACTGTCGATTTATGTAAGAATATATTGTTGTATTAAAATATAAATAAAAAATTTTAATTGATTTCAATATTTTTTGTTCACACTTGAAAACCCTTTGAAAAATTTATCATAGATTGTCTGAATGGATAATTCCAAACTTCTCCATAGCTCCTTGGGTGCCACCCAAAATTTGAATGGGAGTAGAATTGATATGTATCGTTTCCGCACAAAATTTCTAATTTAATTAAAAGTAACTTAAAATTCGATAATTGTTTAAATGATACCGTGACATTGATGTTGTCGATATCTGTTTTGTGAAACACTGTTGATTTGTCTTGGTTCTTTGTGGTTATCCTTGACGCTTCAATGTTGATGGATTGATTGTGCTTAGCCATCTTCAGTTTCTCATAATTTGATGTTCTTTCAATGAATTCTTGAAAATGTTGAATATTTTTTTCTTTTTGTCTATGATTTTCTCGCAACTATAAATGAGTCTTATTTTACATTTATGTGATATATTCAACAATGTAAGTTCAAAAATATGAATCGGGGAGGAAAATATGGTAATTGTATTTTGATAGCAGAAGTATAGTAACTCGATTATCTCTAGAAATTCAAAAAAACAGTCATAGTTTCTTAATAAACAGAAATTTATCAATCAAGAGTCATTTATAAGCTCAAAGTATTACAAAGTATTACTCAATACTTGGCATTTCATCATGGTTCCTAAAATACTCAAGAGCAACTAGAGAAAAAAGAATGTTAAATACTTATGCATAAACCTTTCGGTTCTAATCTCGTCTCATGTGATTTTGGACTGTTTTAATTATGTCTTTAATTATAAACAAATCGAAAAGACGACGATTTGGTAACGGTTAATAGAAACCTTAAGTAAATGGTTCCTACGCCTGGGAAAGAATTAATTCTAGAAAGTAATATAAATGAGTATTTTATACTGATTTCATTTATTTCAAAACCCAAAATCGGTAACTTTAAATGTCCGATAGTGAGAAATATTAAATTTTTTAATTATTTTTTTAATACTTTAATTATACAATTTTAAATAAATTAAAAATATTTTTAAAAATATATTAGATGAAAAAAACATTTTAGGTAGAATATAAACAATATTCTGATATTTTATTTTTCTAAATTAGATCTATTTTTATTTTGTTGAGAATTTTTATTTGTGTAAAGAATATCGCCATTATTATAGTTAATATTAGAAATATTTTAGTAAATTATTATTATTTATTTATTTATTTTTATGTTCTAAAATTGTTTTGACTATATTAATGAATGTTAAAATTGAAATCAGAAATTTCTAAATACAATTTAATGAAAACAACAAAAGTTAACTGGCATGTGGAAGAAATCATTTGATTCTAATTGGTTATTTCCAGCTCCAAATTCATGTTGTAAGATGTATTTATTTAACTGAAAATCGAAAAACTAGATGAAAACAAAAAATTTATTGGAGAAAGATTTTGGAGAAAAATTATAACCGAAACATTTTTCAGCGCAATTATTTAAAGTCAAAATAAAAAAGCAAATATCAATTGTACTGAGATATTGAAATTAGAACCAATTGTTAGAGGATTGTGAATTCTAAGTTGAAAGTGAAAATGTGTTGCTGGCAGTGCTGAAATAAACACTCAGTAAAACGGTTAAATTGTAATTAATAAAGTGAGAACTGATTTGTAACTGAGCTGATGGATAAAATTCTATAATTTGGAATTCGCTATTTTAATTAATCAAAACACGTTTCGGAATCAGATTAATAGTTGTTAATTTATTATTTCAACAACCACCCAACAATTTTCAATTTCCCTTATCTTTATTTCTTTTTATATTTTGAATCATAAATTTTATATAACACGAATTTTTGGAATTTTTTTTCAAGATCCGAATTACATTGTTAGCGATAAACTGTGTGAATAATATTTCAACTAATACTTCATAATTCTGTTTTCCATAATAATACCTTTACTGATAAGAGGGCGATGCAAATCATCGGGCCCGGGGCCCTCGATATAATCAAATTTGGCTTTAAAATTTCAATTTCAGATAAATACTTTTTACAAGTTTTTAAACTCATATTTATTTTCATCTTTTAAGTTTTACTAAAATATCTGAAAACGGTTTTCAATAAAACAAAGTTAACGGCTTTATAATTTTTACACTTTAATGATGCGAACCTCCTTCAAGAGGGCCCTTGTAATGTACCTTGTATTTTTCTTGACCTACCTACTAAACACAAAGCCGGTGAATTTCAGACATTGCATTCTTCAGATGTAAATTCAGAGTTAACCGAGGAACTTTTCCACTTAAATTCCATTTATGCTACTAACTTTAAGGACGTGTCTCCGTCACCTTTAAATATTCTCAACAATATAAAAAAGGCTTAAAATTGAAAGTCTTTTTCCAAACTTAGTGATTATTTTGAGAATTTTTTGCACTATTCCAGTCACTTTTGCGTTCGTTCAGTAGTCTTGCAAATCTTAAAAACTACAAAAGATCTAAAATGCTTCAACCCAGATTAAATGACTTGACTATTCTTAAGATAGAATCAAAAATAGCAAGACAGATCAACTTTTCAGATGTTATTAATAAATTTGCAGCAAAAAAAGCATTTTAATATAATTAAATAATTTTAAAAATCTAAGTTTGTGATAATTTAATTTTATATGTATCATGGAATTTCATAAGTAATAAATAGGATAACTAAAACAAATGTTTTTTAAAAAATATATCAGTTTGTAAAAAGGGCCCGACTTCGCTCTCGACGGCCCTGAATAATGCATGTGAGTTAACCCTAAATGCTTTATAATATAGGTATACAATTTTCCAGATTAAAATGACGGTTGGTATGCCTGGGTTAATGACCAATTTATCATGAATTTCAAAGCACTTTTGAATGGTTTTAAATAAAATAATTAATTTTATAAATTAACTTGATTGTAAAATTCTAGTTCTTCCATTTCATCTTGAGATTTCATCGCATCAATCAATTCTTCTTGTATTTTGCTTACTCTTACTCCTTCTTGTTCAATACATCGGGATATCCATTCTAATGCTTCCACGTCTGGAGAAATTGGTCTAATATGTTCAACCTCTAGTTCCTTCTGAATTTCCGTCCAAACTTCTCCCATCTGTAATTAAAAATATAATAAATTGCAAACAAACAATAAAGCCCACTGACTTTAAACTCTAAATAACTTTCAATGATTGTTAAGGTGATATGATCATCAATTTTTAATCCTGGATGATCTAGATATCCTAATCGCGAAAAGAGCGAATATAAGTTCGCTCTTAAACTTTCATTTATTTCTAAAATTGATCGACTGAGTTGATCGGCCTCTAAATATCCTTCTGAAACTTCTAATTTCTGTTCGGAACCCATTAAAGGATAATTTAGATCTGTAAGTTTAGAATGACGTTTAAATTTAAAATTGAGCGCGCACTGACCTAATAAGGTGGAATGTTCTCCTCTTCCAACTTCAATCCTAAGTTCCTCTTCTCGCCAAATTCGACATAGTAAATGTGCTATATTTGCTTGGACTTGAGTATCTTTGCTTGATATAAGATGCTGCTTCTTATCTTTAAGAATTGTTCCTCTCCATGTACTTAAATGGCTGAGAGCTTTAGCATTTTCACTAAGGTCTACTAAACAACCGAGAATTTGAGGATATAATTCACTTGGTAAAATCTGCAAAATAATTGATAAAAATATAGTTGTCTATCTTCTCACCTCAAGCATATCCAAAATCATAAATGCTCCATTTTTATCAAGAAATAAGTGCTCCGTTGCATAACACCCTATAATACAGGCCCAAATCGCGTCTGTTACTGCAATAATTAATTTCTGCCAGCCATTTGCTTCGGCTGGGTTAGGTTCAATAGCTGCAGGTTCAGTTAGAAAATTTTTCAAAGCAAGTTTTAAACAATTCTTTAAGAATCCAATAGCAACGACTACCCCATCATGGCCAAATAATTCTTTGCTAATAATAAGAACCCAGTTATATCAAAATATATAAATATTATAGCTATTTTCAACTATTAACCCTTCAACAATTAACCCTTCAACAATTAACCCTTCAACAATTAACCCTTCAACAATTAATCCTTCAACTATTAACCCTTCAACTATTAACCCTTCAACTATTAACCCTTCAACTATTAACCCTTCAACTATTAAACCGACCAGTGTTAGAATTTCAATAAAGATTGTCGCACACTTGTATGTATTGTTTTTTCAAAAAATAGTCTCAGCAGCCAAGATCATGTTTCTATCACATCTAACTCCATACATAAACAATTATCCAGAAAATAATGTTCACGTGGAATTCATTTGGAAGTTCAGTGTCAGGGAACCAAATCGAAAGGGTACTCAGCGCTCAAGGGGTTAACTAAATTATTTTGATTAAAACCAACAAATATAAGACATAATATTTCTATTAAATAAAATTATTTAATTAAACTGATACATGTTAATTAATAATTCCTCAGATAAAGTTTTCATGAAAAAGCTTTTACGGTTTGGGTAAAAAAGTTTCAGAAATGCGTTAAGAATTATGGAAATCATTTTCCAAAAATGTAAATTTTTATTTCACATGATGCTCTTTCTATGAAATGGAATAAAATTCATTTTCAAATAAGAAAAATATTTCATGAAAAAATGCAAATTTTATTAATAGGAATTTATTTTTAATTACATCACCAAGTTTACTCATAATTTAGTAGTGTAGTTATAATTTTAAAATACGTTGACAAGTGTTAAATTTGATCATTTTGTGGCAGTCAAACTGATGACATCATTCATTACCATATTACCACGTTCACGCTGACGCGGATCACTGGTGGCCCCAACTAACCTGTCCCATCAGGCTGTGCATACAACCAGTGGGACGTATTTGATTGTGTTATTAGACGTATATTAGACGTATTATTAGAAAATTTAACGTATATTTATCAAAAACATTTATTTTTAATTACAATTATAATTAATAACGCATTATAAACATAATTTTTCTTCAATAACATAAACATGAAAATCGACGCCAGTGTGAACGTGTTAAACAGCTTCCGTGATATTAAGATTTTCTTCGTACGAAAAACCATTTATTTAACCAACTCTATGTTACTCAAGTTCATTGAAACAAGAGCTCACTTTTCTGGTATCAAGTTTTTCTGTATACTACCCCTTAACTTTTAATAGTTTGTTATTATTTGCAAAAATAGGAATAAATTTTTAAACCTTATTTTTTTGTCAAATTTTTCAAACATTTTTCATTTATAATTTTATTAATTCGGAAATGGCTGCTTGTGATTATGATATGCAAAACTGAGGGGGATTTCGAAAAACATTTTTCAATTTATCACTTCAGATAATTAAAATATCGAACTTGATTTCATATTTAAATTTCCCAACTCATATTTAGGTCTCCCAGCGCTTTCAGGAATACACTTTCGGCCCCTTTTGTGTAACAATTATCTAATAAAAGCATTGTGTTTTGAACAAGTTATAGAAATAAAATAATTAGCAAAATATAAATATGTTAAGTTAAACCTCAAAAATCTTCAAGATAAATGCTTAAATTTTTTTAATTTTCAAAAATAATTCAGAAATTTTTAAATTGAAATTTAGTTTTAAATTTTGATTTTAATAATTTTTCATTTAATCAAACTTCCAAAATTTATTTTTTATTATACATTTAAAATATGATCCTACCAAGACACTGTCAAAATTCTAGTATTATTGGTTCAGGATAATATTATTTTCAATGATTTTAGATCAATAAATCAAATGTAATCACAAATATTCAGAATAACCTTTATCAAAATGTTAGTCAAGTGTACCGAAAATGTGAGGTCATATTTAATTTATTGACTGTTGATCACTGAACAAAAAAAGGAATATAAAAATAAAAAACGACATTTTAACTCAAATCTCATTATTGTCCATTTTATTCAACTTGATGTATTGTTAGGGTAAAGTCAAAATAAAAATCAATAATAAAAATCAATAAAAACACAAAAATAACAAAAGTGCAAAAATTAATTAAAAAATTTATAAAATGTAAAAGTTAATATCAATCGGGGGAAATCAGTACGCGAAATCATGAGACAAATCCAAAAAGAATAATAAAAATTTTGTGGGGGTCCCTAGAAAAAGTTAAAATAAAATACCAAACTAATTAAAAATGAATTAATCACTAATGGAAAGCCCAAGCTAATTAGAAGCCCGAATCAATGGAAAACCCGAACGATGAGAAAAGCCAGGATCACACTGAGACCCGACTAATTAGAAGTTGAAGAGAACTCGACGGTGCGCCCATTTAGGAATAAAATTGGTAGGATTCCAATAATCCCTACCAGAAGATTGAAAATAACGGGCAACCAATGCGTCAGAGAAACGCTGATAATCCCTAAAAGGATTAAAATAACGGTTACTTAATATTGGGTAAATACCGATAATCACCAAAGAAATTAAAATAATGTTGATCCAATATCGGATAATGTCTTTTATAAAAGTATAAAATAAAAAGCTGAAAAGAGACGAGTTGGTAATTGGCCGAAGAAACAAAATACGATGGCGTTTACGAAAATACAAGAAACTTAAAGAATGAAAAGGATTGAAGTAAAGCGAAAGAAAACTATAAATTATCGTACCAGAAAAGGTGATTACCCCTTGGGCAACCTACCCTACGATAACGATTGTCTACGAAATAAAGGTGCAAATCGAGTGATTAATTGTAATTGTGATAAAGTTTGAATAAAGTTGTTTTGTGAGGGGTTTTAGTTATTTGATTGGAAAACGACACGAGGAGTCAGAAACTAACAATCTTGTTAAATAATAACCCAACAGTAAAATAAAATTTAACGAAATTTAAAAAACAGATGTATCAGCACTAACCGATGGGGATCTCTTTCACACAGTGCGGCAAGAATGAAAAGCATGTCACATTGTATTTCTAAATCTATGGAACTGTTTGAATCATTGCTCTTGATGACATTGTTGAGAATATCAATGAGTAAATTTATGCAGCCTTCGTCGACAAATTCCTTTTAAAGGTTATTTATATGAAAAATTCCATAAAAATTTTATTTTCACTTGATTCACTAATTCATCATTAGCCCGAACTATCTTCAATATTAGTCTCATACAAAATCTCATTTGAGCCAATTTATTGCCCCGGCCACCGACAGCATGAAAACTGTTACCATTTCCGGAAAAGCGAACTGAAAATTATTCATCAAACATTTTATCATTTATTCAACATTTCCTAACCATCGTCATTGATACACCATTCCACCAACATTAACAATCTATTAACTCCACACAAGTCCTGGAATTTTCCCAACATTTTCGGTATCAATATTGTTAAAGATGAAAGTGCATGCAGTTGCAGTTCTTCCTGATATGCTGGCTTCCAAACCGAAATCGATGGTTGATTGAGTTTAGAATATTTTGTATCGGAAGTTTTTCCTAGACCATTTTCCCCATTTGCCATCAAATGAATATTGGCAAAAAGTGCCAGCAATAATTGTCCATCCTCAATTATCTAAAACGATTTTCAATTTTATTTTAAAATTGGTCTTTTCAAAATATTATTTAAAATATTTTATTATTTTTATAATTGCTTTAAATTGTTAGATAAAGCAGTGCTTCTCAAAGTGGTGGTCCGCAGACCGGTGCCGGTTCGCAGAATATTTTTGTAAATTTTATTTTATTTTTAAGCGTTAAAATATTTACAATAGCACAAACAGACAATATTTAAGAAATAAGCACAATAGTACCAAGAGATATCACAAGGTTTATTTGCCATAAACTAACGTGTGTTTTCGATAACTCTTCTATTTATTGCTAATTTCTATGCATTTTTTAGGTATTATTTGCCATTTATTGCATGCAGAGAAACAATAATTTCGTTAATTTTTTTATATTGTTTATTTGTTACTTTTTTAATAAATATTACTAATTAAAATTTATGTTTTTGGATTAGGAAAAAAATAACCAGTCCGCGACAGAAAAAAGTTTAAGAAGCACTGAGATAAAGGACATTGAAAATTAAAATCTTTTACTGATAACAATTTCAGCAAATTTGTAACTAGCAGTTCGCGCTGGTTGATGACGTTTTTTATATCTGACCGCCTCCCAATTCCAATAAACTACTGCATTAGGGGATTTGTCTGCCTCCTCCTCATCCCATTTTAAATGTTTGACATCAGATGGAGCAAGTTTTTGAATAAATTTGAATAATGTAATTTTTTGATTTCGTAAAACGCATAAATAAACAAAATCAAATCAAATTTTTATTATTTACACAGCTTAATTGGAATGTGAATTAATTTTTCTAGAGCTTGGGAATCACCGTTGAACAGAATCCACGATGAATCAGAGGTATTTACTGACTCAAATCCTTGGATTTAGTTGATAATTGACTTATCTACCAACGGGTATAAAAGCAGATTCAACAATAGGCCAGAGGAAAGAAATATCAGGAGAAAGTGTATGGATAAACTAAAATTCGAGAGATTGCAGGAATTTAAGAGAAACTATAGAGAATCCACAGAATAGAAGCCATTGTTTTACCTAACCAATCAATCTTTCGAAGTGTCATTTAAGTAGTTTAGCTTTAGCAATAAGAGTGTGAATAGTTCTTGATCCAGTGAATTTGCTATATTACATAAAATAAATTTTACTATTTGTTTGATTTTCTGTTGTCAATCAAAGAGATGCGCGCTGTCAAGAACCCCAAACCCAAATAAAATTAAGTAAATTATTGATAAGTTTTTGAATAAGTTAAAAAGGAATCATGGTATTCGTTAAAGATTAACATAACACGCATATAAAATATAAAATACAATTAGCAACAAATTATAGAATAGCAAATTACATAAATCATATAACAGATATTATATGAATGTTTGTCAAATTTGAATTTAAATATTGCAATTTTAAACATTAAACACAACTTGGAGATTAAAGTCTTAGAAAGTTTGCTTGAAAACATTATGAATTATATTTTTATACCTGGACCAGTGGCGTAGCTAGAAATTTTGGGCCCCTATGCAATGAGTCAGATGGGCCCCCTATACTGCATACACAAGTGAAATAGGTGCGGAGCACCATAGCATCGCAGGGAAAAAATGTTTGGCCCCCTTTGGAAGCACAATTGAATTAGACCAGGGTTTCCCAAACTTTTCCTGTGACGGAACACTTCGTAACTCTCGAAATTTTGATGGAACACCTTGTTTATTTTGTACGGTATGAGACCAGTGACGTAGGCCTACCCAAGATTTTTTTTAAGGGGAAGGGAGGGTGTTAATTGAAAGAAGGGCTTATAGTTACAGAGGACCTTTGCGCAGCAGGCAAAACATTTTTGGGTCCTATTTGGAAAGACGATTTAATTAAATAATTAGAGCTCTATATACAATATAACAGTATAAATCGTTATAAAATGATAGTAATGTATCAGGGACAAATGTGTATAGCCGACAAGCGAAACAATTTTTTCGACCCCTATATGAATGGGCGATTTACTTAGATAACTAAAGTTGCTTGCTTATACAGTACATTATTAGCGAGGGAGAGGCAAAGGGTATTACATAAATAGGTAAAATGCAGGTAAATAATGTACTTAATGCAATAAGTAAACAAAACAGTGGAGCTTTATTACATAAAACCATAAATCGATCATTTGGAGGTCCCTGTTGACTAGTGCCGACCGTGCCGTTGTTTGACATTGTCTTCTGAAGAAAATTAAGGAAACTTGGAAAAAAGGCCCCCTGTCTTGTGGGCCCCCTGTCTTGTGGGCCCCTATGCATTGCTTGCTCTTGCTATATGGTAACTACGCCACTGGCCCCTATGCATTGCTTACTCTTGCTATATGGTAGCTGCGCCACTGACCTGGACTAATTATTACAATCTCTAAATGAATAAAAAAATTGAATGCAATTCTATTGCACCTAACATAATTATCCAATTGTATCAATTAAATTCTGCGTGTGATGAGAATTAAAAATTATACGGTAATTTATTACCAATCGGCTATAGAAATGAACAACAACTTTTAACTAATTTCATTGGCTATTAAATAAATAAAAATTACCGGAATAACCGATTTATTATCACTTAATATAACAAGTATATTAATGAGTAATTTTTTCAACTCAAAATCTTCATGATTCAAAGCCATTTTTAAATTCTTAACGAGTGGATTGTGACTTTTTACTAAAGGGGAAAATTTCGATAAATATTTTTTGAATTAAACTTATAAAATTTACTTTCTTGAAAGGTAGCTAATAGTGTAATTTGTTTAGCAAAGCCAGTTTCGACAAACGGAGCATTCGGATTGGTTTTAGCTAATAGGGTCGCCAGAACTAAAATGTCGTTTCGCAACTGCCGATCATAGGACGAATATCCTTTCGAAAGTTGACTGATAAATGAATCCCTTAGCCAACAAATAAATTCCTATTTAAACAAAACTGATAATAAAAATTTTATGAAAATTTATAATTTATACGAATTTGTTGAATTGCTCATTCAGTTTGTTTTCATCGCCATTTTCCATTAGATTCCACACGATGTTCACAGAACGGAAGAGCAAATTGCTTGAACTATCAGAATTACCAATAACTGAGTAACAATACTTAACACTGTCTAAGCTCAAAATTTTATTGCAACATTCCTCTAGAATAGGTGTTTTTATTTATATTGATAATTAATAATAATAATAATAATAATAATAATAATAATAATAATAATAATAATAATAATAATAATAATAATAATAATAATAATAATAATAATAATAATAATAATAATAATAATAATAATAATAATAATAATAATAATAATAATAATAATAATAATAATAATAATAATAATAATAATAATAATAATAATAATAATAATAATAATAATAATAATAATAATAATTAATTATTATTAATATTTCATATTACATATTAATGCCATATACTCGACATTATCGTACTGAATAGTGTGAACATCAAAAGACGGTTCCCAGATCATAAAGGAGATTTTTAGTTTTTAAATAAATTTTACAATAAAATTTAAATATAATTATCATTTATATATAAATACTCAAAATTATTTTCTTACTTGAATGTTTAGTTAACAATTCCAGGAGGTTAAATAATGCCAATTTAAGTTCCAGTGAATTTTCAATGACAGAAAATGACTGATAAAAAACATAAATATTTAAAAAAAACTTTGAAATTGTCTTACTTGTATCAATATTTCTGATACATCACTTTGTTCCACTACAGATCTAGTATAGTTAAGGTCGTTAGGTACCACGCCTATTATTAAAGATTTATAATATAAAAATTGAAAACATATTTTTATTTCATTTGAATACATAAGATGTGGCTGCAAATTAATGATAATAGAAAAGTTAAATTGATAATGAAAAGTTAGTACAGCAGATTCTAGTTTCTATTCTACTTACTTTCTTGTTCGTCAATTGTATATTAGATGAGACCGATTTAATAGGCGACTTGTTGAAAATGGATAACTTATGCGTCATTCAATAGAGAAAAGTCGATTTTCAAAAGAATATAGAGATAAAATTAACATGTTATCGATATGTACAGATATGTACAGATATATACAAATATGAACAGATATGTACAGATATGTACAGACAGATACAGACATATTCAAATATATACAAATATTGGTATATACCAACAAAACATTTTTTCAATAATATAATATATACACCTTTGATCTCTTTTACTCTATTATGCATTGAAAGCACCAAATGTTTGCAGATTGAACTGGAACTCAATATAGTTTATTCTGATTTGAGACATTTTAGAAATAAATATTTTGATATTTTTCTTTTCCTTTTTATTAATAACTAGATCTAGTTGATATCCGTGAATTTGGGCGCTAGATCATTGTATTGGCCATATTATCACTGAAATATTCTTTACTGTCAGTGTTTAGTCTTTTAATAACATCATCCAGAAATGTATTTAAAATTTTCCTTTATTTCTTATTGTATGCGGGCCCATCTACTATATTGATCTTGAAGGTTTGAGAAAAGTAAAGGAATTGCTAAAGAATGGCCTCTAATTTTCCTTTGAGAGCAACTCCATTTTACTTTCATATGCAAAAACTATTTTCTTATTGTCATCAATAGTCCAATTGTTATGATTTTTAGGCCCTGTACTTTTTCTTTCTTTTCTTTTTAGATCTTGAGGCCTAATTTTTAGCAATCATTTCCTTAAAGTTAAAGAGACTGACTTCAGTTGCAATTCATCCTTATACCAGCTTTGAAGTTCTTTGTAAGTGATGCGTCTAACTTTTCGGACTTTTCTAACTATACTTTCATTATTTTGTCAGAAACTCTAAGTTTTGAACATCTTCCAGTTTTATTTTTTAAGTATCTTGTAGACTCAAAGCTTTAAATAATCCATTGCACCGATGATTTCAAGAAACAAGGTTTATTTTATATTGTTTTTATTCATAAATTTTCTTTTCTGATAACAATAATATCTGATTTCCATATAATTGGTATAGTTGTTTTCTTTTTTTATTATTCAGTTTCAATAATAAACGAGCTTCGATAAATATTCCTGTATTATTTATATAGAAGTAATGATGCCCATTTTCAATATGCAGCTAATACTTTTATATAAATAAATCTATGATCACATATAAGCAGAGCCGAATTTAGATGAAGAGAGGCCCTAGGCTATTTCACTTATGAGGCCGTTTCACCTCTCATTTTAAGTTTGTAAGTTACATGAGTAGCGGATTAAGGGGGCTGATCGGGCTAAAGCCAGGGGCCCCGTGCAAGTTTAATCCGCCCCTGGTTACATGATAGATAATAAAATACATTCATATGTTAAAAATTACAAATTGTATATCATATTAAATTTTATGTTAATAATTATTTTATTTAACAACTGATTTTATTAACAATAATTTCTTTATAAATTTTTTCGCACAAAATTCTTCTACAATTTTATCAAAATTTATTTTTCTAAAGGTCTCATTTTCGATGCACAAAATACTCAATGAAGGTATTGAACCTACTGAACTCAAAAGGCGAGAATGAAGTGATCGTGTAGTCAATCCTAAAATAATAATCTTTTCTATCAACACGTGTTTCATATTACCGAACTAACACGAATATAAACGAACATGGGGATGTCAATGAACCGAACGCGTTGATTTTGACTTATACATTTTTAATGTTTATTTATTAGTCATATGCGTATAATTTCTCCTCATTTTCGATCCAGTATTTCAGTATTCACTGTTTTTAGAATAGCTGTAATTTTAATTCTGCTAACAGTTTGAATATAAGCCCCTCTTGATCTTGAGGCCCTAAAGTGAAGTTTAGATACCATATAGGGAAATCCGGCCCTGAATATAAGAATTATAAGGGCAATTTTATTAACATATATTAATATATTTGCACATGAAAAAACTCAGAATCAAAATCTATATTTGTAGGGTTCGCGTCTAAATCCATGCTAACACATTCGCTGCGACTAGAATTTTGATAACTTTCCCATAGAGCGGTCACTTTTTCTTGATTATTGTTAAGTTATGATATCTGTCTATTATTGAAAACAAGTTTTTGGAAAACATTCGTAAACTTTATAACTAAATTTTTTAATATTAATTTTTAAGCCAATTAGCTTAGTGGAGACATTTTTATTGATGGTGGGGTAATTATAAATGAAAAGAAACCTACTAGTCAGTCCGCCTTTCACCGGTTCCTTGATGTATAAATCATAAAGAGACTTGCACACCTGAAGTCTCACATCGAGGTTATCCAACCGAAAGACGTAACCTATAAGATGAAGCGCATATAAAACAGAAAGATTGCCAGAAAATTCCCACCGATTTGTGAAACGAGATCTACATAGATTTTGTGGTAGATCAATATATCTGATGATTTCTCCTTGAGAAATGGTTTGGAACATATTTGCAGAATTTCAATGATCGGTTCCAAATAAAATTTTGGCAAAGCAGAACTGCGATCGGCACAAATGTTTAGCAATTTGCTCACATTCAATGCATCTTTCATAAACTTAATTTTGACACAATTACACAGAAAAGTAAAGATTTTAAAACTTACAAATCCGTTTTTGGAGTGTTTAATAAGTTTTTTCATTGCTAGTAAATGACGTTCATATAGTGTCGACTTATTATATTACATTATATTAATTTTTATATTTTAATAAATAAACTTACTGAGTGAGAATGTGATAATAAACGAATTATCTTCTCTAAATCAACATATTTATGTGTTGATTCCTGTAAAGAAAATAATTTATTGACTATTATTTATTATTATTATTATTATTATTATTATTATTATTATTATTATTATTATTATTATTATTATTATTATTATTATTATTATTATTATTATTTATTAATTAATTAATTAATTCATTCAAAGAATGTTTCCCATTTTAAATTCATCGGTTTTGGTATACAAAACAATCACTCTTCAAAAATATTAACGCAGAAATTTAATTAATTTTATTATATAAGATGTTTACTTCAGTATTTGAATCTTCTTTAAATAATGAATAATGAACAACTGGAATCGTTTTATGATTGGAATTAATATCATTTGAAAATGTTTTATTCTCAAGAAAAGAATTTGGCAAATTGTAATTTTCTATATTTTTAATTAAAGCCATATTGATAAAATTCTTCTAGTATATTCTAAAAAATTCAATATTTTAAATGATATTCATTACATGAGTGTGTTTTTTATTAAGTAAAATTTATATTTTGAAATTTACTTTTAAGTGTCCATGGAGATCTAATTATTAAAACACTCACGAAAATGTACATTTATTTATAAATCGCGTGGTAAATAATAAATCATAACGTTTTTCGAGAATAAATTTTAAAGAATAATTCACATTAAATTAAACTTGATATTTTTATATGTATCTGCAATAAAGAAGTTACTTGTTTGATAAATGAATAGTTTACAACAATAAAAATTGAAAGTTACTTAATTTTCTTGGATAACTTTGGATATGAACATATATATTAGAATTTCGTTTTATCTTCACTTTTACATACTATAGAATCTTGAAATTTTAAGATAGGAAATAATTGTATTTTCAAATATATATTAAATTGTGATTCTTATTTACCAATCAAGAATTGCAAGAATTACACATCAAAAATAATACATTTTTGGGTCTTAGGTTTTCCTTCTCTTCGTACTTCAAATTGTCAATTTTTGCTGGGTTATTTTTATCTTTTTATTTTTGTGGCTAATTTGTTGTCTTTGAACTAATTAAAATTTTTCTCATTCTTCCGCTTCTATGAAATGTAATGTTAGAGTTTTATAAAACTTTCCAGGATTCTTTTCAATGTGATTATGTGAAGTCATTAGTCGTAATTTTTTTGATTGAAGTTAAAATGTTCCGAATCCAGTTATGTTAAATGCTAATAGTGCCTATCAAATATTGAATTGTTTTTTACTTTATAGAACAAAAATTTAAAGTTTTCGTCTTTTGTTTAAATTTTAAATTTCCGAACAGTGTGATTCATTAAACAAATCTCTAATGATCCATTAAGTCTTTTTATACAAGTCTAATACCATTCCATTTCTGCACTTCATTCCTAATTTTTAAATAAATTTGGCCATGTTGTTTGTTTTTTAGTTTTTAATTTTTAATTTTTTTTCAAATTAATTTTAATTATAATTAATAGTTCATTTTCTTCTTTCAATACTGAATAATAACAATTCTCAAGATTATGATAACTAATTATTTTTATTAAGAATAACTTTCTATTTATAATAGCAATAGGAATAGTAATAGAGCAGAATATAATGAGTTTCGTTCGCTGACTAATATCTGTTTTCTTATAGACTTTTCTATAATTTTTCTTCATTACTGTTTTACTAACACATGAATCTTCACAAACTTCCTAATTTATTATATTATTCAAACTATGAAACATATTTCGTTTCTAATATTTTTTTCTTCCTCAATTAGTTATTTTTATCATAACAGCAAAACTCTAAAAATAAGCTTGTTTTATCGAACAAAAAAGCGATTATTAAATTTTCTAAGTTAAAGATATTTATTTTATTATTTTCAGAATTTTCTGTATATTATTTTATAAATTTCTTCTAATGATTGATTAATCCAAGATACCTTAATTTTTATTACGTTTGGGTCTTTCAAAATCTTTTATTGTCTTACATTTTATCTTCATAAATTTTCAAATCATTTTAAAAATTTATCGGCTTTATGTATTTCACTTTATTATTAATTCAACCGGTCTAATTGTCTAAAATATTTTATTAATCTACTCACTCTTTTCTTTCATCACCATTATTGTGCGCACTAAAACAGACATTAAGTTATGGAATAATGCCTTAGAGTAGTGGTCCCAACATAGGGGTGACTGCCCCAAAGTGGGTGAATTTGGTTAATTGGGTGGCGATAAGTATTCAAACGTGGGAGGATTATTTTATTTAAGAGTTACCGGATAAAACCGGTTTGGTTGTTTTTTATACGGTAATAAAATTGTTTAAAATAATAAAACTGCTTTATTATTTACTCTTTACTTCAAATTAAAATAGTGGTATACAATGAAAATGAAATGGGGGGGGGTGATGGTTAAACAGTAAACCTCTAGAAATGAGCGATGAACCATAAAAGGTTGGGGACCACTGCATTAGAGTATTTTTTACTCTTTCTACAGAAAATATAAATGTAGTCTACAACCTTGTCCTGAACAGTTAATAAAGTATCATTCAAATCTAAATATTCACTTTGCGAACCATTAATATAAAATTCAACATCATTTCTACTGTCAGTTATGAAATTCATTGGAAATATTTCTTCAAATGCCCCAAATTCAATTACGGCCTTGGGCGATGGTCGATCAAATATACACAATTCTGATTTACCGCAAATCATTTTTCAAATATAATTCTATGTTCTTTCATTCGTTTGTTTATATGCGATGACCGATGATTTTTATGTTTTGGAGCATGTGATGGTGCTGGTGTTGGTTTTATATTTTTTTGAAACAAACTCGCAACTTCCGGTAAAACTTTTCCTAGTTTGTTTTCAAAGATGATAATATTTTCAGATCTTCATTATTACATTTTAAGCAGTTTTCATACCAAAAATTCCTATACGTTTAAAAATCGGGAGTGAAAATCTACCAATTATCCGCAACCAACCTGAGCCATACAGTTAACCAATAAAATATTGTGATTCACTCTCGGGTTGACTGCCACTATACATTAAAATTATATCTGAATTAGCCATCTACTTTACGAAAATGTAATTTCAAATGAGTTTTTGAATGTTTTGCAAATTCGATTAATTTATATTTATTTCTACATTGTTTATGCATGAGGTTGAAACAGAGAAATACATGGGATTTTCTATAGTGATTTGTCAATCCATATTGATTTAAATAAAGGAACACGGGATTCCCGACTAATTTCGGGCTCAATAATATTACTGTAAATGAGCATTTTCTGATGAAGTTTAATTATTGTCGGTTTTGCTACCGTATAATTTTTTGCTACCCTCACAAACTTTACCATTTTGAAAAATTGTTTCATTTGATAATCCCAATGTATTTGTTAAATTTCCATTAAATTTAACAATACCAATATCAGGTTTCAATTCAAATTTAAAAAAGAAGTCTTTTTAAAGATGAATACTAGAAAAAATATGCGAACAATTTTGAATTAGATAACAGTAACACCAGCATGTCTACTGATTTTGGTGAATAAATTTTTAAAATTCTTTTATTTATTGGCTTCTTGATACTAACCATCAATAAGAATGACATCACCTTTCTTTAATCGACTTGGCCAGTTTTTTATCAAATCCCTTTACTATTTTCATATTTTTTAACTTACAGAAAGTATCTTGAGTCAATTCATGTTCTTCATCTGTACCCGGATGCCAACAAATTTTGTTGAATTTTGATTTGAATAATTGAGATTTTAATAACTTACAAACAACGCTTTTCTGCTACCGATTTGGACGACGATTTGGTATACCGCATAATTTCTTAATTCCATTATCAAGTTTTATAAATATAGTTTTAGTTTATATTATACAATTTATTGGACACTTACTAAAAATGGTATATAAAGATTAATATTTCATAAATGATTTAATTTTATCAAATATAAATAATAAAGGGGAAAAGGACATACATAAAAATCTTACCTGTTTTTCCCAAGATGGTTTGGTGGGCTAACATAGACCTATTTGCATTATATTTTAAACCTGTAGTTGAGATTAATTACGATCGATCATAATTTATTAAGTTTATTGTTACTAAATTTGTATCTGAACACGACAAAGTTTAATAATGTTACATATGCACTACTGGCCAATGTTACAAAATGTTGATCATACTTTTCATATGGTTACTCTCTGGCGATATAGCAAATGTATCAAATCGTTAACACCGGTTATCGTTTCTTAATGACCTTTTTAGACATTATAATACAATGCAAGTTACTTTATGTCCTATCATTGACATCTGTCGTGAAATACGTACACTCGAATCTGTATCAACACTAAATTGTTTATTTTCTACTCAGATATTTTAATACTTAATATTAGGATTGCTAATACAATTTTTGGAAAACCAATTATCGTTCTTAAAACAGATATTTCCGATTTTCGTTTAAAAACCCTAATGCAGTGGTTTCCAACCCGGGAGGCGCGACTCCCAGGGGGAGGCGCGGCCTATGGGTAGGGGAGGCGCCAAAAATTTCGGGTAAAAAAATAATTTTCATACCATAATTATTATTTCGTCATTTTTAGCACTTCGAGTTTAAAATTACCAAATAAAAAATAACAAAATTTAAACTCTTTAACACAATAACAAGAAATGTCAAATTCCAGGCATTCGTTACCTTTAAACATCAAGATACTTATAACTATACATTTAAAAAATATAAAAAATCACTCTACATTTTGATCTTGCGAACAGCTTACACAAATTGACGCCGAGTGTCTAGGACATATATTTTACCGCATGAAACGCATACTGTCGAATATTTTCTGTCAAGATTTCGAGGGTAATGTATGCATCTTTTTATGGCTGGTTGAACTTCATTTTGAGATTGTTCTTGTAAAATATTATTACTATGAAGTGCATAATATGTCTGCGTTGTGTTCGTATGAGGGTTTGTATAGTACTTCTATATTTCAGGTAGTCATCAAAAAGAGAAAAATCTAATGTTTTGAGATATTTCTTCCAGGTTTTATAAATTTTTTCAAGCAAAAAAAAATACGTAATCGGTCGCGTGCGGTCTTTACAAGCCCGCGCGCGAACAAAAATCTGCTCTACTCAGACGTCGTGCGCAAACCCAGCCGCGCATATATTGCAAAGTGCGTACTTATTATTTAGGCAGCTACTGAGACACACAAACCTGTAACTTAAATAATTAAAAATTTATGTCGGTTTTTCTAAGCTCCGGGCCTTTAAAGACCCCACGCGACCGACGATGTAAGAAAAATGGGCGCTACCGACGTAGGGTTAATTAGTAATTTAATATACAAATAAATATACATGTTCGTATGTTATAGCAAAACCTTGTTTTTATTCTGTTAATTGTAGTTTTAATTTTTTTTGTAATAAAGTTATTATTGTTTAAAACGTGTTTATGTTATTATATATATTAAAAAAGATGGGGAGGCGCCAAGAAAAAAATGTTTTTAGGGGAGGCGCGGTAGCATAAAGGTTGGAAACCACTGCCCTAATGTAAATATGAAATCCAGATACTTGTAAAATTATTATTGTAAAATTATTTACGAATTATTAAATTTTAGTAAATTTTGAATTTAGTTGTCAACATTAAGAAATAATTTTAATGAATTTATTAAAATTTCTTTATCATTTCAAAAATAAATAGATGAACTAAAAATCGTATTGAAAAAGATGAAATATAATGAAAAATTAAATTATTGAAGTAAATTTATATTTTCATGTTTCAGTTATGAAATAAATTGTAGGGATTTTATCAAACATTTTTATTTCATGAGAGAAATAAATTCCAATCAAATTCATAATTGAAGTAATAATGTTTTTAACTATATTTCAAAGTTTAAATGAAAATATTTTTCTTAAAAATGTAAAAAAACCGATATTAAAAATATGTTGCAACTTTTTCCTAAGTGGCATTTTTCTAAATTTAATTGAAACATTTAAACATTCGCATCATTTCTTATTATTTAAATAAATTTCAGTGTCATTATGAAAAAACCGAATTTTAATAAATATTCTTTAATTTTTAAAATTGTCATTAGGGTTATTTCTAGAATTTTTTGATAACTTGAAATTAGTAAAAAGTAAAAATTAGAAAAGTAGAAACAGCAAATAATAATTTATGATTGAAATTTTGAAATTTTATCTAAATTCTAACTAAAAATCTTGTTTATATTTCATTTAAATTAAAAAAATTTATTATATTTGTATGAAATGTAAATTTAAATGTTTGTAAATGACATATATATTTTTCAGACTACAGAATAAAATATCAGTATAATTTTAAGCCTTCATTATGAACAATAATATGCCATCTATGATGCATTGCAATGTACCATATCAGTCAGCAGTTATTCATAACAAGCCAGTTCCAATGATTGAACCTGGCACTCAAATGATGTTTCAAAATCAGTACATCCCAAATGGAAACTCCCAAATGCACGACAGAGAAAATGGATTACCTATTTGTACAATGACACCAAATCAACAAGGGATAATGATGCATAACTCAAATGGACATAACGGTCAAAATCGAAATAGACCAATGATACCGAATTCATATGGACCAATGGGCCTAAATCCAAATATGTATATAGGACAAGTTCCAAATGGACATATGGGACCCACTGCACAAGCCGTAATGGTACAAAATCATCAAGGGTCAATAAATCCAAATATCCCTTGTCAAATTGCGACAAATCAGCATGGAGCCATTAGCTTACATCCACATGGAGTAATGTCTCAAGTCGGATCTGATATTGTACTATCAAACTTTAAACAGTCAATTTTATATAGATAACTTTGATAAACTATTTATCAGCATTATAGGGCTAGAAGTACTACACAATATCCGTTCACTGAATGTAGAATAAATGAATTTAATAGGCGTCTCCAAGAAAGAACTGAAGCCTGTGATAATGAGTGGTGGAATGCTTTAATTACAGATTTTTTTGAGGATGATGCTATTTTAAACATAACGTTTGCAGATGATCGGCCACATAAATTCTGTAAATAATTCTATTTTAATGTTTTTATTCATTTATAATTTAAACTAAAAATGAAAATCAGTTCATTGAAAATCGAAATTTCTTAAAACTAAATCATTCTAGCAAACTGACCGCTTTATTTATGAAGTAAAATAATCTTAAACCCAATTAAATATTTATTTGATGATACAAACCAGATTACTATACTTACAAAATTAATAAATTTCATTCATTATTATTATAAAAATATTTATTTAGGTCTTTGTCGTGCAATGATTCCTCGTTATTTTCGAAGCATTTTTGATAGCGGATGTAGTGAATATTTCTTTTTCATGCGTTCGGTACGAAATTACTGTCACGGTTCTTCAATTATAACTGACAGCGACTCAGCTCTTTCCCAAATGTCTTTCCCAAAATGTAGTCCCTCCCAATCAGTGACAGTGGAAGGCCGATTAGTTTTAGTTTTGAACAATAATGAATTAATGCGCATTAAAAGTTGGACTTTTGATATTAGAAATAATCGAGAATATATTTTGAAAACATTAGCCTGGACGAATGATGTTATTTTCCAATTATTATTTATTAAGATTTAATCAAAATTTAGACAAATAGCAATACCATTGATTCTATTACACATTGTGGAATTCCGATTTCCCTATTGCGATTCCTACGGATTACTAATGCGCTGCAACAATCCTTTCGACAGAAACCAAAACTAATTTGGAAACCTATGACTGCTCCAACAGGTTTAAATTCCATTGATGAACTTGTGTTGGACTAATAAAAAACTTTCCATTTAGAATCAACGCGCAAAACCTACAAACGAAAGAAACTAAAAGATTCAAATTCTAATTTAGCAGTAAAACCAAAAAAAAGTCCAAGTTTATTTCTAATGAACTCAAGGCAATCATCGGTTAATATTTTTTAATAAATTTGAGTTTGCCAATAAAACAGATAATCAGTGCTAATAGTGTATTTATAGGAGGTCATAGTTACCAGTGACCCCATCTTAGTGGGCAGCGAATATGCTGAAGCAGAGGAACGTACAATTACTAAATTTGAACACATCCAGTATGACAATTTAGTAAGTGATAAAATGTTAAAAAAATCTTCAAATACGAGAAAAAGTATTCCTCCCAAATTAATCAAATCGGGCTCAGTAAACAGTAGCAGTAACAGCCAGCATTCCATTACCTGTCCCGATCAAATGCCTTATTTTAATTCAAATACACCTGATACCAAAAATTCAGATTTATCACCAATAACCAATCTTTCTGAAAATTGATTTCCATAACTTCGATGCTAGAAATTCGAATACCTTATTTACCCAAAAATTGATTAATAAATTTGAAATATTTTAGATTATATATGATATTTTAAATTTGTAAACAGTATCCATATTAGACTGTATTAAAACATTGACGATTCAAATATTTTATTGTACTTTTATAATATAATTTAATAAACACATGTTTTTATTTTTTAAGTATTATAATTTTAAATAAATGTTAATTTAATTATAAATTTATAAATGAAGAAAATTAGAAAAAAAATATTTTATTTGTCTCTTTAGGAATTATTACTTTTTAATATTTTGTCACTTATACAAGTCAAATTTTATATCTGATTCATTAAATTTCAGATATGATATAATATAATTTCTTAAATTTAAAATTTCGCGAATATTTAAAAAATTAATTTAGAAATCTATTCGGATAATATTCCATAACATAATGATAATTTATTTTTACCTTGATTAAATTAAATTTTTGTCTAAATAAAAACTAATATTTAAAAGAAAAATGTGAATTTGTAGAATTAACTTGATCGGTTGATTAATGTTTAACTATTAACCAGCAATAGATTTATTAATTTACCACCAAAGATTTCTATGGTGCTCTTCAAAATTAGGGGTGATAAGACCCAAAGCTTCGATGGAAAAACAAATTAGATTGTCAAATGTCCGGGAAGATAAGAAGAAAAAGGATGAGGACGCGTATTTGGTCAATTTAATCACGGTTGATGCAAGCGTAAACAGCGCAAGAATAAACGAATAGTTTCATTATTAAAACCAAGGAACACTGACTCGTAAACTTTCACATAACAAATAAAAATTCTATAGTATGCGACCGAAATGAGGCCTTTTGTCGTTAGTCCACGAACCTGTTCTAATACTTCCCGAATTTAGCGCACCGAGATGCAAGTATTTCCCCACTTGCCAGACTTAGTGAAAATATTTATTTTTTATTTCTTTGAGGAAATGAAAATATTTGATAAATATATGATTATAAATCCATTTGAAAATGATTTAGTTATCGGTATTAAGACGAAAGCGGATGACGATGATGATTTAAATTTTAATCGTACAATATTGTTACAGTTTTCGTCGTAGGAACAGGCCCATAGGCAGAGTATTTTATGGGCCCCTAAACAATTGTTAATCGCACAACGCATAAAATAACAGATAACGTTTGTTTGACGTAATTGCCCGCGGGTGTGTTCTATAGTTCACAAATGATACGCTTGGTTTCAGTTTCAGTAATCATGGTTTAGTTAATTTTTGAATATTGATACCGATGTTGATCTGGCTACTTGTTGATGTTCGTTCAATTTATTCTGATGGAATTCAGATGATTGAACTTTTGGATTTGCACCCCCCTCTCTCGGCAGCCCTGCGTAGTAAGTTAGCGTATCCAATTTTAAACACTACAGCTTTAAGAGTATTGTTCCTTTTACAATTTGATATATATACGAAATAGGATTTGCAGCGATGATTGCAATTTAAAATAAATATATAAAATCAACTTACAATGGTCAAACTCATTTCATCTCAAAATAACAAATATAAAAATAGATGTCAAAGAAGTTATCAACATAAATAAAAAGCAAGCACATTCATTTATTGTATCCTATTAGGCTTCAATAAACAAATATATAAACATAGAAAGACAAATTTTTGTGTAGGCGAGTCGCGAACGATTTTAATAGCCATTCTTAAATGCTTGGTAACAGTAGACAATTAAATATTATATTAAATTAAAAGATGCGTGGAAATAATTATAGATCGAAGTATTATTATTGAGGAATTTGTCGTGTTTTATTAAATGAGACAACGGAGAATTTGTATTTAAATAAATTTATATTGGGAAGCTTGATCTTAACAGAATTTATAAAAAATTATTTCATAAATTTAATCAAGTGTTAAAAATATATATCAAATTAATATAATTTATCATAATAAATATATGTCGCTTCACATTTTTCAATTTTCAAAGTAGCGTGTTTCAAAAAATTTGATACATATGAGTGGTATGAAACGGAAATATTGCAATTTTCGTAGTATCGAAAAATGTTTTTTTTTTTTTTTTCATTTTTGAATAATTCAAATAAAAAATGTTTCAGTCGAATTTGTGTTAAAGTGCATATTATTGTAAAAATATGATTTTAAAGTTGTACTTAATTTTTCGTTAATTTTACATTTATTTCAGAAAATAGCTGAAATTTTCAAAAAATATAATTATAAACTTATATAATAATAGTATAAGTATTATTGAAAAAATTTAAAATAATGTTTATTCTTTACAATAAAAACTTTTAAATTAATAATATATGAATTAAATATTAATTTAATCCATATAACAATTTATTTAATTGTTATTAAAATAAAACAAGTTCTTTTTGTTCGCTTTTGTTCATGTCGGTTTTTTGTCGCTGTCGGCCTTTTGTCCACGTCCGCCTTTTGTCTGTCGGCATTTGGTCCATGTCGGCCTTTTGTTCGGACTTAAAAAAATTACTCCACTAATAAATGTTCTATTGAAAATATACAGTTGATCCAAATTAATATTGTTGGGCAAAACTGAGTTTTGACCCAAAAAATAAGTAAAAACAAATGAGTAAAAACAGCATCCATGCATAGCCTGAAGTGGAGTTAAAACATCATGCAATCACAAAGAACGAAGAAAATATAACACCAAAATTAAGAAATATAAAAATAAAGTAATGTTGGGCACTTAGGGGTGTGTCACGATGTTGGTTGTTAGGGGAAGTGATAACTGCTCAGAGGAGACTCCTTCCTAAAAGCCCATTATGATTATTATCTGTCTGCCACATGTGCACCCATGATATTGATCATGTTGGTGATGTACACACGGGTTGGAATTCATGAACAGGTGAGCCCCTGTGTTAGGACTACTCCTCATGATATTCTTTTTTCGGGTCCTAGAATGCTTACATTTTACCTATTTTCTCATACCTATTTTCTACTAGATACTGCCAAACCTCTGGTCCAGTTGAGGTCATTCTTAATCATTTTCTTTCTCTTTTACGCGACCGTTCGACCGAAATATCTTACGATCTCCAGACACCGATGAGGCATACAAAAACATGCTACATCAAAATTGTTTTGAGACCATCACAGGCAAAAATACTCATAAATTCCAATACACTAAACAAGTTATATAGAATATTCATAAGAGACAGTTGGATCACAAAACAAAAGAAATCGTTAATCAAATCAAGTACATTGCTCGGATGGCTGTCAACGCGGCCTATTACCAGAACTCATCAGGTTCATTCAAGAGCCGTAATATCGAGCTCCAATTGCTGATCACGGATCAGTGAAGTGTCGGATGTGGGTACGAATCGATATTGAGAAAAAATCAATTTTGTATTATTTAATACAACTGCCTGTTAAAGCATTCTCTAAAGCTTTCTGTTTTATGAATTCTTCAGTTTGGAGACCATAAAGCACACCTAACAAACATGTATTACGACTCTCCCCGAGTCCCTGTTATAAAAATTATGATGCTTTGTATAGATATGGTATTGCATTGTACTACACTACACACATATATCAATATTATGGTATTCAGAGTGGTATTCTATGTAGGTTTTTCACATCTAATATATTCTTTGTGGAGTATGGTATACTGATTGTCTTCATTGTGGGTATATGTATTCTTTGTGGAGTATTAGTTCAGAATTGTCCTCTTTGTAGGTTCTTGACATCTCGATATTGAGGAGTACTGGGCAGTGCTTGGTTAAAGATAGATTCTTTTCAACCACTGCTATTTCCTCTCGTCGTTTCTTGGTGCGCTCGGCACGAGTGAGGCGCTTGCGCTTCCGGGAAGTTCGCTGAATTGGAACGGTGGTGGTATCTACCGGAGCCATCAGCGATCCGTTACGCTAGGTAGTTGAGTCGGTAGTACGCTTGTTCCCACGATGACATCAGGAACAGGTGAAGGTGACATTTCGGGTCCGTGATTGAAGCAGATTGCCGTAGAATGAGCGCCAGTTTCGTCGGTACGGTGATGAATCGGAAAAACTTTCGACTTGTCAATGACCGGAAACTCTCTGATTCTGCTTTTCAATTCCGTCTCCGAATAAATGCGGTGGCGGGCCTCCGACTGGGTCTTGATAGTGAGACGCTGATACCAACTCTCCTCGAGCAAATTGTTTCGACAGTGCTCTAAACGCAAGATTTTTCTATTGGTCTCTTTCTTGAGTGGTGGTTAGAACCACATACCTTCGAGCGTGTCGATACGCTTCTTCAGAACCCCGAGATTGTCCTTCAGTTGACGGATAGTCGCATTTTTATCAGGGTACGAAAAACACGGCTTTGGGCAAAGCTTGGGAAGATTTGATTCAGAAATTTACTGAAAATTTAGAAAGATAGTAAGGTGATTCGCGAAATAGCAAATGGGAATATAAGGGATCAGACATTTAGTAGAAAAGTCATAAGCCTATACTGATTGAATTTGACTCAAATTTTAGCATTAAACCTTTTTACACGATGGTCGGATTCCAGCCGATCTCCACTTCATACCCTACTTCAATGTATACTCTCGAGAACTTTCCGAGTATTGAGAACGAGATTTGATCAACGAACATAGGTAAACTCCATTTAATATTAAAGAAAATGTTAATTCAATTGAAGGTTAATTTAAATGAGGTTTAAATAAAAATTTCATTAGGATAGTATTAAAATAAATTAAATGAACATGAAGTTTAAATGAGGTGTAAATAAAATTTTAATTTGAATAGTATTAGAATAAGTGATTAGTAAATGAACATGAAAAATGCCTGTCGGTAAACGGGGAAAACCCTCCTTCCCGTGTAGATGAATATTTAAATCTTTAAATCTAGTGTAAATATTAATTAGAATAGCGATTCGATTTGACGTTTCTATATAAGAGAATGAAGAGGAATATATGGTTGAGAAAAATCTAGCTCATCAATAAATCGATCTCGCCTGCATTGTTGACTCGAAGAAATCATAGTGAATTGAACTTTGTCATCTCGGAAAACGAAACTTCTCTCCTACTTTGTTATTTTCCATGTGGTCACGATCCAAACGTGCCAAACTGCAAAGACATCTGCCGACCATCAGCACGAGTGCCAACGGTACACAAACATCCTCACAATCTGGTCTCATCATTCCTGGTTATTGATCATAAAAAGATTTTTGGCTCTTCGACTTATCGATAAAATCTCTACAGATATTTATACTGACAAAACGATTGTAATGCTTCAATCCTCTTCTTCGACTCTACCTAAAATCACATCGAAATTCAATTTGTCTCATTCTCAATTTTTTTGTGCAAGATTTTCATTTCGTCTTCAATAAATCGTCATACACTGTCATTCATCTCCTTCGAGTTCTCAATCTACTTGCCATCTCCTCTAGCTAATGATTCTTCGATCTATATCTTCTAATGCTCAATAACGCATTTCATTCATGTGCTAAATAGATAATTCCTAAGGACTTTCAAGTTTTAAATAAATTCAAATGGCATAATAATAACCTAAATAGAAATATTTATAATTGATTTACAGGAAGACAAGAGAGAACGTGAAAATTTAATTTTCAAATGAATGCAAGTTTATACAATTTACTCATGAATACTATAATCAATACTAGTAAAAATATAAACAAAAGCAAATAAAAATAAAATAAAATTAACTAAATTTACATTTCTCCTGTTTGTAGTATTATTCGAAGTTGAATGAACGGTTTGCTATGGCTGGTTCTATGTCAAAAAAATTAACATTGGGGGAATCAGCTAAGTCTTTCCTATATATAGATATATAAAATTTCATCCAATCAGGATCCAATTGCTAGGGCTTGTAAATTTACCGACTTTTTCAATTACCGGTAATTCGGTAATTTATGTGGAAAAAACCGGTAAACCGGTAATTTACCGGTAATTTTGAGAGTATTTTAGTTAGTTGATATTTTATTCAAACTAATTACTTATAATATGTTTTATAAAATTCAAGTCAGTTATTTTATTAATTCATTCTTTTATTTTATTAATTCATAATCATAACATTATAATATATAAAAAAAAGTATAAATGCAAATTAGAAAAAAATTAAAACTTCATTTCAACTCTTGTTTTTGATTAAAATACTGCCTTAAAAACACATTGTGTTTAACGTGTTATCATTTAAGCTCGACCTCAACTTGGTACAGATCAGACCGGCTGCTGAAAACGCGCGCTCCGATTCGACACTTGTCGGTCGAACAGTCAACAACATTTGAAATGCTTTCTCTAAATATTTACCTCGGATGTTCTGTTCTTGGAAAAAGTCCATTTCCTTTTTAATAATGTTTGCTAATCCTTTACCTTTAGGTGATTTTGGGCGAGTACTTTCCAAATTCGATTTATTCATCTTCTGCTGAATTGTAAGTTGCAGCTTTTCTTTCATTGTTAACGCTGGCGATGCTGATGTTGACGGAGTTGCACGCTCATCTGAAGTACATGTTTCTGAATCTGAAATTTCAGTTTCAGACTCTTCATTTAACGTAAACCGTTCAATTAATTCAACGATTTTTTTTATTATCAATGGTTTTGTTGTTTTATAGAATATTTCATAATTATCATCGTCATTTCTTATTCTTACATTAATTACATTTGGATCATGGAGATAGTGCAAAATATCTGCACAAATGTTTCTCCTTTCTTTAATACGTATAATTAGAGATTCTTTAAGTTCTTTACTTAGAAGTGTGTTTTGCACACTAAGCTCATCTAACATAAATTTCATTGTTATATCTGAAACATATAAATTAATGTCTTCTCGACATAGTGCTTCCACAGCAAGTTTTACTGGTTGCAATGATGCAATTATATTTTTAAGTAAAACAACTTCATTTTCGCTGAAACTTAACTCGGATTTAATGTCGATTAAACTTTTTCTTATTGCACTTTCAACTTCGCAGAATCTCTCTAGCATTGCACAAAGACTATTCCATCTGGTTTTTGAGTCTATGATCAAGGATAGCTCTTTGTTAAATTCTTCCTTAATATGCTTCTGTAAATTGTCGTTCTTTGTAGGGGATCTGCGAAACAATACAACAACTTTTCTAATTTTTGTTATTAGAGGACTTATTTCTTCATGTTGAACATCAATACAAGTGGGTACCGTATTAATTACTTCAAAACCCACTTCATCTTCTTCGGAAATGCCTTCTTCACTTTCTAAATCGGTTTCTGTTTCATCCACAATACTTACTTCCTCTATATGAATATCGCTCATGTCTTTTTTACGATATAAAACATTAATGACGGCTAGCTGAATGCCGTGTGCTAAACACAATTGATGATTAGCATTAATCAACGAACCTACTTTCTTCATCACCGAAGCACCATCAGTTGTTATTGAAAAAATGTTGTCTAAAGTTAGTTTGAACTCATTTAACTTATTTTGCAAGAGCGTTATACATTTATCAGCTGGCATCGAACCATGTACTCTCACAAGACCCAAGTTCCAAAAGCGGTCATTTCCATGAACGTTTATGTTCATATATCGTCGATTCTTAACAGACGTCCACTCGTCAAACGTCAAACTGAATACACTATTATTAGCTTTTCGGTTGGATAAATCTTTAACCACTTGTTTGCGAATTTTATCCCCATAGTCCATTACAATTTTTTTGATCGTATGGGAAGATCTTGGTACTTCTTTATTATATTTAGCTTTAATTAGTACTCGGATATCGTAGGATGTGGCAACTCTATAAAACGGTATATTATCTTTTGTTGTCAAACGCGCGAGAACAGCTGGAAGTGAATCATCAACCTTTTTTATAAAGAAATTTGATATATTATTGTTTGTAGTGCTAGCGATGACTTTGTTTGTAAAATTTGACTAGATGATGCCATATCACTCTCGTCATCTTTTCTCTTCAAAAGATTAATTTTATGCTGAGATTTAAGATGGGCATGCAAACCGCTAGTGCTACCACCAACACATTTAATCGGTTTCGCACAACTATTGCAGACGGCTTCATTCTTATTTGTTTCTTTGAAATAGGTCCATATTAAATTTGTACGCATTATGGCTAAAATATTTTTTGGTTTTAAATAACGAATAAATTAGTATTTTTTGTATTACCTTACCTTTATTAAATTTTATGAGACGTTCTATTATATTAAAAAAAAATTGATATATTTATTATAAATTATATACTGCAACAATTTATGTATTTCAATTTTAACAGTTAAAATTGTTCAATATTTCGAAATTCCACGAAAAACATTCGTTTCTGTCAGTATATAACTTGAATATTACAAACAAATAAAAAATTTCTACTTCGGTTTGAGCGAGCACTTAACATATATATGATAGAATAATAGAATATTAAGCATGAATATTTCACGCATTTGCATACACAACAAGAAACAAAAATTTGTTTTATATTTACGTAGGTGCGAGTGTGACTTGTGACCACTGAACAGAAGTGTGAAACTTTTTATATTTTACAATATTTTTCGTTTTGTTCCGTACATACTACTTTATAAATAAAGTCGAATTTCTTTATTATAGTATAATTATTAATTTTAAATATTAAATTCAACTATTTACTTATAAAATAGTATGCACGGAACGGAACAAAACGATAAATATTGTATAATATAAAGTTTAAATTTTTACCGAAAAAACCGGTAAAAAATAATGAATTTACCCGTTTTTCGGTAATGGATTTTTTAGCAATTTACCGGTTAACCGGTAAATCGGTTAATCGATATTGCAAGCCCTACCAGTTGCTGTGTAAAATTGTATTTTTGCTACTTTTTATTATTTTAAATGCTTTTCTTAGTGTTATTTATTTATTTTGTTAAAATTTATTTATTAATTTCGTTTTCTTATTTTACTCTTTCTTTGTTTGATCTTGTTGGTCGTTTTGTTTGTTATTTTATATTCTGTTCTTATTTCTCTAATTATCATTTTTATTAATTATTTTTATTTTGTTTGTTTTCCTGTTATTATTTGATCTTAGCATTTGAATTCTATTTTCTTTTAATTATCTTAATTTGACTGCTAGTTATTGTTATGCGTTTTTGATTAATTAGTGATTATTTTATATATATATCTTATTTATTGTTTAATGATCTTATTTATTGTTTTATTTTATTTGTTCTTTTTCTTTTATTCTTTATTTTTAGCTGATTTCCCCAAGTTACCACTATACACATGGTACTTAATTTTAATTACGTCATTAATACTTAAAATTCAAATATCGGGACCTTTTCGGTTTTTTAACCCAACACTAAATTGAACAACAAGAGCTAGAAGTATTTTACAAATTAAACATAAATAAATAACACGATAAACACAAATTCAAATTCATGGCGATAAAAGAAAATAAACTAGAAATGAAAAAGAATTTAGAGAAAATAGTCAAAAAATAAATTATGAATTAGAATTCATATAAAAATGATTAAAATCAATAGAAATGCTAGAAAAATGGCGAAATTCAACATAGCTCCGAAACTATCAAAAATCAAATTAATTAATTTATCAAAAAAT